>JABUQX010046975.1:140000-141464 GCA_015478945.1 Trachelipus rathkii
TATTCAAAATAAATTTAAAAGAATGTAATCGAAAAAAATGTTGCTTCTCCATCTTTTATGTAAATGTAATAATTAAAAATAATTTACCCCTGTTAAAATTTGAAATTCTGGTTCATTAATATAATTTTACAGTTATGGAAACTTAACACCCATTTGTACTCTTCTTACAATTCATTTCCCAGAGACTTTGAAAGTATCCTTCTCATGTTTAACATCTCTTCAAAATATAAGCCCTTTAAGATATTCCATATTCTTGTGAATCTTCCTTCTAATACTTCTCTTTTTCCGCTTTCCTTCTAGTTTCCACTGCATCCACACTCGACGATTTGGGTATCATATATATATTATATCATATATATATATATATAATAAATATATATATATATATATATATATATATATATATATATAATAGTATATATATATAGTATATATATATAATATATATAATCAGAGGTGGGGCACCCGCTCATTTAGGGGTAGTCGGCTAGCCTAGCGAACCTCCGCACCTCGAGAAAACGTAGTCCGCTAGCGCTCGCTCCGCACCTATTCAAACCATCAAACCTCCGTATCGCAAGTCCGCACGTCCGCACGTCTTCCGCTAATATGTGTGATTTCACAAAAGGTTTTAATATTAAATACTCAATATATATATATACTTAAAAAAAAATTCTATTTTAAATTATTATAAACAATTGAATGAATATTTACAAAATCTCAAGACTTTCTCTCCTCCTCAATGCAATCTAAAGATGCCCTTGCCTACCTCAATAGCTTCCCTATAGTTGAAGAAACTCACACCAACGCAGAACAATATCACACAAAATATGATCTCCTAAGGACAACCCCACAAACTCTGGCCCTCACCATACACAGAGGCCTCCCATAATCCACACAATACTATCAACCCACATGACACCTATAATTAACATAGAACACCTACACCTTAGAAAACTAACTGAATCTTTCTGTTTAAACAACACAAAAAACTTTAACATACAAATAACACGATCTTCTAATTGAATCCATCTTAAATCTCCACATCATTTTTTTTAAAAAGATTAATTCCAAAACTTTCTAATATTGCTTGTTTTTAGATTTTATATAATTATTTAATTTTTGGTTTTTTTTAATTAGTTTCTTCTTATAACACAACTGACAGAGGGCCTCGTTAGGCTGAAAGCTATTGTTGAAGATTATCTACTAATAAATTAGTAATAATTAAATTTAGAAGGAACTTAAAACCATTCCTTTAGTCCATTTTTTACCTTAAAGGCATTTACCCGTATAAAATATATAAAAGCGTCTAAAGCTTAACTTAATTTTATATTATATTATATAAATTATAATAATATATATATACTATATATATATTTATATAATATATATATATTATATATTATATATATACTATATATATATATATATATATATCATATATATTATTATATATATATATATACC
>JABUQX010046976.1:0-7500 GCA_015478945.1 Trachelipus rathkii
TTTTGAGATTTTTTTTTTACAGTTTTCCCAATATTATATTTTACCAGGATTCCAACATGTATTCCTTTTCCCTGTAGCTTATTGTAGTTTTTGAGATATGAGTTGGTTTTTAAACAAAATATCACCATATATATATATAATATATATATAATAATATATATATATATATATTAATATATATATATATATATATTATATTATATATTATATATATATATATATATATATATAGTATATATATTTATTTATATATCAAAAACTACAATACCTACAGGAAAAAGTAATACTCGATTGCACAAGATATTTATTTTATCGTGATCTTCTCTTATCAACATTGTTGTTGAAAAAAAAAAGGCTTTTTTTCTGTTCTTATTCGTATAAACATGGGTCATAGTTAAATATACATATTATCTATATTATTGTAAAGGTATACACGGCAATGTAGGGGGCTCGAGCCGACGGGGAACACAGGAGGGGAACATTTCCATACCCCGTAGGGGAGGGCGGAGGAAAACCCCCAGCGACACAACAAAATACCAAAGGAACGGGTGTTCGGGAGACCTTTCCGGAGGGGGGGAATTGTAGTACTACCGTAGTTCCCCGGAAGGCCGAGAACCCCGACTCCTACCATCGGTTCGGTAATCAATTGGTATACTTAGTTAAGAAAAAAAAGAAAAAAAATTAATAGAAAGTTATTTTTATTTTTACGAGTTAACAATAAAAGGTCTCTAAATAGGCTCTTAATCATTATTACTATAATTGTTCAAAATAACGTATTTATGATATTTTTTGCATTCTCGTATCTAAACGTTTTACCAGGAGATTCAAAAACGTATTCCTTTTGACTCTTGTAGCCATTGTAGTTTTTGAGAAATTATTATTTAGGTTTTTTAGTTTTTTTATTTTTTTACATTTTCCACACTTAAAAATTGGACCAGCATTCCAGCGAATGTATCCTTTTCCAGGTAGCGCTGTTGTAGTTTTGTGGAGGATGGATTTTTGAGATATTTGGTGGGTTTTAAACTGGATTTCACCTCCATATATAGTATATATATATATATATTATATAGTAATATATATATATATATATATATATATATATATATATATATATATATATATATATATTACTATATATATATATCATATAGTAATATATATATATATAAAGGCCTATAATTATATATATAGCTAAATATATTATATATATATATATATATAATATATATATATAGTATATATAATATATATATATATATATATATATATAATATTATATATATTATTATATATATATTATATATATAGGTCAGCATCCCGAAAGCATCATGGCATCCAAATTTATATTAATAATAATATAAAAATAATATAATAATAATAATAATAATAATAATATTAATAATAATTAATAATAATAATAAATTAAAATAATATTTTATTATTATCATTATTATATATATTTATTATATTAGTATTATTAAATATAATTATTATTATTTTAATATTATTTATTATAATTTAAATTATAAGTATTGTAACCTTACGTGATATGAAGCAAAGAAACGTGTGACCCGAATAAGGGCCACTGCGTAATATAAAGTCCTATTTTGTGTAAAAAGTGTAAATATTATTATTTATTATGATTTATCTATTTATAATAAAAATAAAAATTTATGTTCATAATTCTTTTTTTTTTTTTTCAATGTTTATTGTTAGCATTATAACAATGGGAAAATAAAAAGCCATTATTTTGGAAAAAAATTCAACATTCCATTTCCATTGGGGGGAGTGGGGTCGGTTGTTCGTAAAAAATCGACTCTTGGATCGGCAGTCGGAGTCGAGTTTATTTTTTCTCGAACTCCCCATCCTATATATAGGTTATATTATTATAATATATATAATATATATATATATATATATATATATATATATATAATATATAGAGACAATATCTAATATATAGACATATATATATCTATATCATATATATATATATATATAGATATATTAGTGATGCAGGTAACGAGTATAATAAATTTTGCCGATGACGATGACCATTAGAGAAACTTTTGCCGATGACGATGACGATTAATTTTTAAAATACAACGAGCCCAAAGATATCTCACTCTCTCTCTACACTCCGCTCTCTTGCTCTCTTATATATATATATATATATATATATATATATAGATAATATTATATATATATATATATATATAATATTATATATTATATATATATAATATATTATATATATATTATTATATATATATATATAATATATTATATATATATATATATATATATATATATATACGGTAATATATATATATATATATATATTATATAAGGCTGTAGACAGGGAGAGGCTCAGGAGTCAAACCTCCCGAAATTTATTTTAGCGATTCAAAATTTTTTGATTTCCTTAAGTACTCAATATAATAAATAATAATAATTAATAATAAATAATAAGAATAATATAATAATAATAATAATATAATAATAAACAATAATAATAAAAAAGTTAGAGCAATCATTTGTATTACTATTAAAAATGATCCTTATGTTCACATCAAAGGCTAATAATATAATATAATTTAATAATAATAAAATAATTAAATAATAATAAATAATAATCATAAATAATAATAATAATAATTAATTAATAATATAATAATAATAATAATAATAATAGTTGTATATCCAAATGGAAATGAAAAGTATTTATTAATGGAAATGAGGAGAAATTGTTAACGTGGTCCGTAACATTTTCTTAGGTCAAGTGGCTGTTTCCTCTTACATGTATAAAATATTTAGACCAGGGACTTAAATATAAGGTTTCCAAGTTTGCACGATGAAGCAAATTGGCTACATAAGTTGGGAGTATGATGGCTGAAAAATGATTTTAAAAAGAGAAGGAGGGAGCTGTAATTCGTTGATGGGCATGTGCAATTATATTGCTTCCATAGCAAAATTTTATACATCTGATTTCTTTCCTTCAAAACTATATCTTGTAATTTTGCATCGTTCGACTTTAGAAAGTGTTTGAAAACTGTCCCATTCAGGCTAGAAAACAGTTGCCCTTAACTCGGGCGTTTGTGGGAAGAAAATTTCGTCTTTCCTGTCACTCTCCGCTTAATTTTCCATTTCACGCCTAGAAATCGTTGCAGGGTACTCTTCGACGAGCAAAGCTGGCTTTCATCAAGGAAAGTGCGCGCCAACCTCCTTGGTTCTTCTACTGACAAAATCTTTCAGTCTCTAGCAACTTCTGTAAATCTGCCTTTTCCTCCTCTTCATTTTCGATCTGATCATTGTGTGCTTAATTCTCCAACTGAAAAGGGCTATTCTTTTCGGCCCCTCGCTCAACTATATTTTCTATGTCTCAATCTAGCACTTTCCCCCCCTCAGTGTTGGAAGCTCTCACATGTCCAACCTTATCCGAAAAAAGGAAGCCGCTTCTGATCCCTTCTAACTATCGCCCTGTAAGCTCTCACTTGTTTTTCTATCTAAGATCTTTGAAACCATTCCACTCACTTCTTAGATCATCTGGAAACTCACTCCGATCGCCAGTACGGCTCTCCTTGCACGAAGTCTACTGAGGCGACCGATATACATTTCCTATCTAACCGATTTTGGGTTTCGCTCTAAGGAACTAAGGGGAGACTTGGGTGGTGGTGACTCTGGACATATCCAAAGCATTGACCGAGTATGGATGACACGAGTCCACTGCTCTCCAAGCTCCCCTTTCCTTTGGTTTCCTCATTCTCTTGCTTACTTCCGAGTATATCTAGCTTTCTTTCAAATCGCTCAATTATCGGCTGTGTTGATGGGGCGACTTTTCTTCTTTTTCTGGTCATCAGTGGTGTTCCTCAGGGTTTGTCTATCTCCTACTTTATTCTTAACTTTTCATTAATGATCTTCTCACCTGGCACCTCTAACTCTATCCACTCGTATTCCGATGACTTCGACCCTCATTCTTTAACTCATAATCAATCTACTCCCACTTTTACTTCTGGGATTGCCTCTCGTTTCTTAATTCTTTCCGATTTTATTCCGCTGATCTGGATAGATAACTTTGAGAAATTCAATTCTTTAAAAAAAAACCAAAACTTTTTACAAATCTCCTCCAAAAAAACCTTCTAACTTTCCTGTCTCTTCGACGGTTCTGTCGTCTTCTCCTGTTGACAAAATAAACATCCTTTGCCTTAACATGAAACCAAAAAAATGTCTTGGAAACCTCACATTCACAACGGGTTGCTAAGGGCGGCCTCAAAGAATGGAAGTTTTTTAGACTGCGAGACTTTCCTCCTTTTCTCAGTTTGCTCGCTATGCAAAAGGTTTCATCCGCCCCTGTAGGAGTACTGCTTCAATATCTGGGGGGGGGAACGGTTCACTCGGCTTTTTGGACCAGGTCGAGTCAACGGCAAAGAGGCTTATAAACGTTCTGACTTTCCAGTTCACTTGACCCTCTATCTTTGAGATGCGATGTTTGTAGGTGCTTTTCTCTATCTATAGTACTCAGCGGCAAGTGCTCGGACGGGAAACTTATCACTCGGTACCGACCACCTTACGACGCTTTCGTACACAAGGTGCTGTATCTGCGCACGAGTATTGTGTTGACATTGGTAACTCCAAGGCTAGTTTGCTGTGGTGCTTCCTTCTTTGCCACCACCTCTGTTCTGTGGAATTCTCTTCATTCTTCTGTATTTCCTACTGAATTTAATCTCCTCACGTTTAAAGCCTGCGTTCTGGTGCTCATATGCGAATTGCGCTACGGAGGGTGAACATTTGAGAGTTACTACACCCCCTCCTTGAAAGGGCTCGTCTGCCCTGAGTGGTGGTGACAACTGTTAATAAAAAAAATCCTTGAATGGGCAGATATGTGGTAAATGAACTGAATCTCCTATTTCCCCCCATCCAAAAACATCATTCAGATTATCGCCAAAAATCCCACTCTCTTCAACATTTACCCTCAGATGGACCATATTACCATAGGCACCACAAATTTTAAACCTTTTTCAAACTTAATTTAACCTTTAGACTCTAGTACTCACACAAACAAAATCTACCGTAGCTCTCTACCACAAAATGCACAACAGAATTTTTGCAAATCCTTTTCATTCCCCCTCTCATTCCTTTCCAACCAGCACAACAGCACATACACAATTTCACACCACACCACCATTTTCACCGTTTCCTTTCATCTTTTGTTTCAGTCACCAGCGAGCAAATCAATTTTGCCCTTTCTAAATACATCCATTCACCTCTTCCTCATCCTCCTCAACATTTATTCTCTGACAATTTTCAAAACAGATACGATTCATACATTTCCTGGCAAAAGATAAGTGGTTATGGGCAGCCAACCTAACGTACCACCGTCCCTAGTTGCCTTCTACGACCGCAGGAACATCGATGTGGGCAATTTTTCTCCCTACACGTATGGATATAGGGATAGGGATGTCTTAGATGTTGTCTAGAAGAGGGGTGTGGATATTAAGTATGTGTATATGATATGTTGTTCTGGAGATGAGTGTGGATATGAACGCATAACAAGAAAGGCAGCCTTAGGCATATATAGATATATAAATTATATATATATTATATATATATATATATATTATATATTATTATATATATATATATATAATTATATAATATATTATATAATATTATATATATATATATATATTATTTTTTATTATATTATTTTTATATGGTATATATATATATATATATATATATATATTAAATATATATATATTATATATTATTATATATATATATATATATATATATTAATATAATATATATAGTATATATAATTTATTTTTTATTATTAATTAATTATTATTATATTCTATATTATTA
This sequence comes from Trachelipus rathkii, assembly GCA_015478945.1. Classification (NCBI taxonomy): domain Eukaryota; kingdom Metazoa; phylum Arthropoda; class Malacostraca; order Isopoda; family Trachelipodidae; genus Trachelipus; species Trachelipus rathkii. Next base: position 5,869 of record JABUQX010046976.1, read on the forward strand.
TTATTATTATTGATTATTATTATTATTTTATTATTGAGTTTTAATATTATCAAAATTACTTAATATTTTGTTACAATAACTTTTTAATATGGCGATGACGATGACGATTTAAATAAAATATGCCGATTTTTGCCGATTGACGATGACGATTAATCGTCCCATCACTAATATATATATATAATTAATATATATATATATATATATATATATATAATATATATTATATATATATAATATATATATAATTATATATATATATATATAGTATATAATAATATATATTTATATATATATATATATATATATATATATAGTTTTAATATTATCCAAAATTCTTAATACTGAATACTGAATCTTTCAAAAAATCCATTTAACACAATAAAGAACAGTGTAAAGGTAAGAGTTTCATGCTAAATATTTTTACATTATATTGTTAGTTTGTTAAAATTAATTTAAGGGAAAAAACTTATGGGGTAAAATGGTTCGGCTCATGGGGGAAAATGAGTCCTCACTATATCTATAACTATAAATAACCTTTTTTTCTATAGTTTTTAATAATAAATTCCCTTTTATGTTTATCTATTAACCTAATACGGGGTATTTTAATGTTCTTGATATTACCGGTAATTTGAAATCAAATGAACACATAGGCTATTCCACGTTTTGCAGATGCCAGGAAAGTACACAGGTACAAAAGAAGGTAGGTGTCAGGTTGACTTATGTACACCCAAGAAGACATCTTACAGGCTATTATAGATTTTGAATCTTTCAAGAGTTTTCATCTAAATAATTTTACATTTATATGTTAGTTTGTAAAATATTTAAGGGTTTCACTTATGGGGTAAAATGAGTCACTATATCTATAACTATAAATAACTTTTTTATATAGTTTTTTAATAAATCTCTGATCAAATTCTCCTGTGATGTTCTCTTGATATACCGAATTTGATAATCATTGACAACATAGCTATTTCCACTTTGCAGATGCCCAGAAAGTACCAGTACCAAAAGAAGGTAGGTGTCAGGTGACTTATGTACACACAAGAAGACATCTTACAGGCTATTATAGATGTAGAAGATGGTGCAGGTATTCGCGATACCACCAGAAGATACAATCTGCCATATGAAACCTTTTCAAGAAGGATAAGAGGTAAAGAAGTTTCAAAACCCCGGAAGAAGTGGGATTGAGGTACAGCTTTCTGAGTTGTGAGGAGGGGGTCCACAGAACAGCTAATACTCCATTAGCATGGAAAAAAAAAAATAATTTTTTGGTAAAATTAATTTTATTTCATTTTTGTATAAATAAAACTTCTTTTTTTTTAATAATATTAAGTGTTTTAAAAAATTTAGGGAAAATAAAATAAAAAATTTCTACAAATAGCTATCTGTTTAAAAATGATTGATAAAATATAATGTTAGACTTGTTTTTCCCTACCCAAATTAATTATTTTCACACAGCTTTTAGTAGTGGATAAACATTTCTAAACTCAGTAGCAAGACTAGTGTACAATCATTAGAGGAAATTAAATAATATTCAATGACCTATTTATCCCCCAGGCATTAGTTGACTCACTTCCCCTATTTCAATTTTGGCCACTTGCAGTTCTTCAAAATTTACTAAAAAATTTTAAG
>JABUQX010046976.1:10000-30000 GCA_015478945.1 Trachelipus rathkii
ATGCTTTCTGTGAAGCTAATGGGTAATATGTGGGGAAACTGGAGACTACGTCTCTCACAGCTCCAACCACAAAAAGAGAATGCCCTAAAAGAGGGGAAAAAATAATGGGTGGTACAAGGTATCCTATTTACGGTAAACCAACAAAGTTGGAGCTGTACTGAGGTCCCAGGTAGCTGTACAAATACTACCCATTTACTCTGCAGACGAAGTCTTTAAGCAGAATAAATCCCAGCGGGTGTATAACTATAGATGTTTTTAAGCTGTCCTAGGTAAAATAATGAGTTGTTTAAAGTGTGACTCATTGTCACAATATAAAAATATACACAAAAATATATATATACTGTATATAAAAATATTTCAATAAATTTTAATGAGGTAAGGGGCAGTAACTACCTACTGTGACACCTAAAATGCATTGAGTGCGGATAAAAAGGTCTACAGTGGACCTAAAAAAAAGTTTAAAGTAAAAGAGGAAGTGAGTTAAATCACATTGGGGGCCAAAAATGTTCCAAAAATTTAAATCTGTGGTGGATCTGAATGAGGGCAAAGGGCTAATATCACGTATGGGCGCTAATTTTAATATAGGGAGGAACCAGCACTGGCTCTAGCCACACTAATGGCAGTACTGAAACCTCGGTATATTCCTACCTTCAGGTAAATCTCAACCGTGCTCAACCTGACACTCGACTAACCTGAAGGTAGCCAGATAAGGTGGTTGAAGGATTGCATGTATATATTTTGGAAGTGGCCCTCGTGTGGACCAAAATGGCAATGGGGGTAACCGCAATATATTATATATATATATATAATATATATATATATATATATAATATATATACTAATATATATAATATATATATATATATATATATATATACATATTATTTATATAATATATTATGTTATAACAAGATATATTTTAATAATATAAAATAATTAATAATAATTACAAATTAGGAATTATTTTATAGATTTTGTACACTATCATTAATTATTAATACTATTATATTTATTATAAGTGATACATATTATAAAAGATTTATCAATTCTGTAATGTATATTTAATATTTTACTTGATTATTTAATAGTATATTGATTATATTATTAATTGTATAATGGAAATAATTATACTTACATGCATATATTTTTATATATGTATATTTATGTAAGTTACTTCGCTATTGAGGTATAATATATATATATATAGGGAATCTAGTTTTAATAATTTATATATATTATATTATTGATAATATATATTAGATTTATATATATAGATAAAGTTAGTGGCTGCTCCGGTGAGTAAATACGGTAGATTTATTACATTTATTAGTTTTATTTTAGTTATGTTATTAAATATTTGATAATATTAATATAATATTGATTAAGTATATATATTTTATTAAAATATCACTATATCATTAATAATAAGGTATATTAAAAATAAGATATATATAATTAAACTTATATATATAAATTACACCAATTAAAAACTATATATAATTAATAACCTTATGACTCTATAATAACAATTATATTATAAATAACGGTAATAATTAATAATAAATATAATATTTAAATAAAATAATAATATATACATATATATTTAATATAATAATTATAAATAAGAATAATATAAGAGAAAAATATAAAATATTATAAATTATAAATATAAATAATTATAATTAATAATAATAAATAATAAATTAATATATATATATATAAATTATTAATAATTATAAATTATAAATTAATAATAATGTAATAATATTTAATTTATAAATATATAATATATAAAGTAATGCGAATAATAATTTCACAACTAGATAAATTGCTCATTTGAATTTGAATTTCCTAACTCTAGACTTATCTCACTCTGACACTTCCCTTGAACTCAAAATTTACGCATAAATTTTCCTTTATAATATAATATATTAATCATTGTGAACCAAAGCGTTATAATATGTAGAACAAATTCCTTCACGTATAAATAATTATAAAATCATTAATAATATATTAATCATTATAATGATAGAATATAATATCCATTATATATATATAAACTCAGGTTCAACTTCTAAAATTAATTAGGAATAAATTTTACTATATACTTTTATTTTTATTTTGTATCATCAACAGGTATAATATTTATAATATAATATATAGAAAATTTAAAAAAATAGTATTTTTTTTTTTTATAAATTTTATAAGTAAATCAGCCTATACCTTATTCCTTATCATGGAAGCCAATTCCAACTAAGCACTCCCTTATATTATTATTTTTTAATTCTCAAATAAAAGGGTAAGACAAGGACTATACATAAAATGGAAAAATAATATAATTAAAAGCTTACTATAATTAATTGGACTTTAAGGTGGATATAAATATAAACTATCACGGTTACCACTGTTGATTCACAATAATAAATAAAGTTTTCTAAAATATCTATATTATAAAATAAAATCTATAATTTTATATTTCTAATAGCATCTGAAAATTGATTGATTGATGAATTTAATAAATAATATTGATATAGCCCGTTCTATCTTAATCTAGTCAAAGCTAATTCTCAGTTCTTTGACATCTTTTCTCGCTCTCAGAGTTTATATAATTATACTAGTTATGAAATTAATTTTATCTTTTATTCAACCTTTATTTTATTAATCTCTTCTTCTAAAAGTCTTGGCTATCTGTTTTTGACTTATATCTTTGAGATGTTCTTATTAATCTTCTAATATAATATTAGAGGCAGCTTTCTTACATTTTATTCAAACATATATATTATTGAGTGTATGAAAGTGATTAGAACTTTATGAATATTTTCATGGTAATAACTTATAATATTAGACTATTTGATCGAAACTGTTTCTTTTGAGAAATCAGACCTTATGTCTACTTTACATGAATATATATACATTCCAAATCTAAAAAATTGCTTTAAAATTTTAATATAAATTTAGAAATTGTAAATATACGTTGTCAAATAATATTCCTATGCGGAAAAAATAAAATATCAAATTACATACTAAAATTTAATTAAAATTTGCTCCAACAGAAATTCCACATAATCAATGAAATATTCCAAATAATGAGATAACTTATAGAAGGAGAAAATAAATAAAGAATTCTAAATAAATGAAGAATTTTAAATCTATAGAAAAACCAATCACCATACCTCAAAAAATAATAATTTTTGAACTAAATTTTTAATTTCAAATGAATAATAATATAATAATAATAAAGGAATCAAGAATAATAATTGAAATGAGCTTATATACTAGATCAAAGTGATATGATAATTTAATTGTGCTTGCTTTCTAGTGAAAATAATTTAGGGAAAGCATAAAATAATGTAGATCCATTAGTTAATACACAATTATTTACATAATTCTAATCTAATAAGAAAGGCCTAATACATTCTTTATTCAAATTGTGAAAAGCTAGTAATCTGCATTAATCTTTATAAAAATATTGTAATTATAAAAAGAATTAAAATTTAGTTATGTACACGAGGTTTTAAAGGCATGTTTTCATCCACCACCCTTTAATGCCCATTAATGATAATTTTAGTATCCTAATATTAATGTATACATCAATCTTTAATAGTCAAAAAAAATAGATAAAAACTTGAATAATTTTAAGATAAACTGATTAATTAGTTATGGTATTAGTTGTATATATAAATAGATACCGACTCATAATAATAGGGTCAAATTTACATATCAATGGAATATTGATAAGATTAAATGATTAAGAAGTTTAGAAATGGCAATGAGAATCATTCTTCGACAAAGTGTCATAACATCCAATCACCGATATGTATTATGTCATTATATTAAGTTGTGAACAAGAAGCAAGGGACAGGTGATTGATGGATAATAATAATAATAATATATGGTTCATAGATAACTGTAATAGTTTTAATTCAATTTCATAAAATGATGCTTTCCATTCAATAGATTAGAATGTGAAATAACTATTCGGCTTGGCGACACTAAACCACATGTTTTAGAATTAGATCAAAGATTTTCTTTTTTTATCAATACTTTACAGGTATTGCCTTCGGAGAAACTTATCAGGTACCTATATAACCCAATACACTACACTGTAATGAAATTGAAAATCTAATGTAGGGATTTTCGTTTGATGATACCATACCAAATAATAATTAATAATAATAATACTGTCGGTGTTTAAAGTTAAGGGTTCAAGTGAAAAATTTAAGTTTGAAATTCAAATTTATATTAAATATAAAAAAATATAAAATTATAAATATTACACATTTTACAAAACGCAAGTAAATTTCCAAATATCACTTCTTTAAAAACCTCAAAAAAAATAAAAATAATATTAAATAATCTCTATAAAAATAAAAGTAATTTAAATCACCTAAAAAGATAATGAAAAAGATATAAACAGATTTAAGTCATAAGTCATACAGTTCAAAAAACACATCCATACACCAATCACCTATCAATCATAAAAAGATATGAATTTGAGAAAGACAAAATCCTACTAAGAATCAAAGTAAATTAGAGAGTAGATATAGTAAAAAAGTAAAATAGGTTGAAACTAAATTAAATAGTTAATATAGATATATGAATATCAAAGTGAAATGATAGAAATGATAAATATTTATGATTAAATAGTATTTTAATTTTACGCCAACACCACCTTTTCATCCACTTATCAAATACATCTCTATCATTCCATAAAATTATTACTACTATTAATAACATAATAATATTAATTAATAATTAAAATTGTAAAATAGGAATAAAAAAAATATAATCATAAAAATTATGGAATATTGGTATAAATCTGGAGATGTGTCTAATAATGTTTATGATAATTATAAAATCATTCCCTGAACTTTTTTGATTAATTTCACTGGAGAAATTCTTCTGACTTTCAGCAAATATTCTAAAAACAATTTCCCTGACTGTCAATCTGACCAATTTTTAATTTGTTTCTCTGACCTATTTCTCACACTACCTTTCAAAACTGACTTTCCAGGAAAGTAATAGTGGAACCCTGTTAAATAATTATAATAAATATTAATAATTAATAAATATAATATTAATAATTTAATAATTATTAATATAATAATATTAAGTATTATAATATTATAATATATATAATATAATATATATCGTAATATAAATATAATATATTAAATTTAATTTATATATAATTATATAATAATTATATAATATTATAATAATTAATAAATAATTAAATATATAATAATTAAATAATTATTAATATTATATAAATATATTAATATAATAATAATTAATAATATAATTAATTAATTATAAATATATAAATTAATAATAAATAAATATAATATAAATTATTAATAATATAATAATAATAATAAATTTAATAATATAATTAAATTTATATATATAATATTAATAATTATATAATAATAGATTATATAATAGTTTATAATTAACAAAAAATAGAAATAACTATATAAAAATAATTAAGTTATAAATATTAATATAATTAAATTAATTAATTATATATAGTATAATTATTAAATAATAATATATATATAATAATTATATTAATAATATTAAATATATATAATTATTATAAATAAATATAATTAATAATAAATATTATTATAATAAATATATTAATAACCTATTATAAAATAATTAAGTTATAAATTTTGATATTATAAATTACTTACTAGCAACAAAAGGATGTCTATAAAGAATAATTTATGACTTTTTTATTTATTTTTATAAATAGACTGTATAATGATAGAACAAATAATATAAAAGAGTAAAGAAAAGAAATTTAAATACATCAGAAATTTAAAGAATGAGATAGTGAGTTGTATATCCAGTTTCATTTACTGTAAATACTACATTTTGATAATATTTATTATGATTACTATTTATATTAAAACTAATATATATATCCTATCATATAAATATCATATATAATATTATGATACATATAATATAATATTAACTAATATAAATATAATATTAATATAACATATAATATTTACGTATTATAGCTATATTTGTAAAACCTCCCTTGTAAGGACATAAAGCTAAAAAAAAAAATAAAATTTTTAAGTTTTATATGGTAAAAATAATTAAGTTATAAGATTTTGATACATGTAAAATTACGTACTGCAACAAAAATGCCCTGTTAATAGTAATATGTTTTTGTGTCAAATAATTTAGTTGAGAGATATTTCTACAGGTCAAACTCATTAATCTGAATTTTTCTTAATTTTTAAATTAATTTTTTTTCTTTCTAATATTGTAATTTTTTCATCTTTTAAAATGTGATTTCTCTTAAAACTACTGGTTATTTTTTTTTTTTTTTTAATCAAAATAATAAATCGGTATGAATCTAGAATTTTTTTTATTTTCAGTCTTAATGTATGGCTTTAGCTATACCATAGCTTCAATAAATTGTTTAGTGGAATGATTCACTCCACAATCAAAAATTTTTTAAAAATTTTGTCAAATTCACTGGTACTGTATATACAATACCCATTTACTTATCACCTGATCTTGCAAGAACTGGGCACCTTCCACTGTTGTTAAAAGCAGGTACAAAAATAAGATGCAGAAGAGCATGACAACAATGATTTGATGTTTAAGGCCTAAATTTTCCCTGTGAATACATAAAAAGTATTGTAATTTTAGAACTTGGATTAATGGAGTTAGAAAATTGGAACTCTTTTTTTTTTTTTCAAGCTTCTTTGAAACATTTGACTCTAGCTTCTATAATCTGGCTTTAACTCCATTGCCCTCACACAAACACTATTGACTTTCGTCTGTAGTTACTATAGTGTACTTAATAATTGTTCTAAGGCCTAAACAGTTTAATATTTAACATTAGTAACAATAACAATATGATCAACAATAATACATTATACAATAATTATTGAAACCGTAATAGCATCAATAACAGCAACTGCCTACCTGAATAGTAGTATGATGACAAGCTCATAGAGGTACATGCACAGCTCTACTGCATAATACAGGAGAGTTATCAGTAAATATGGTGAAAGTACCTCATTAGCAAGCTTTAGTATGTGTGTCAGTTTTTCAAATCTCCTCTGCAATGCTGTAACTGACTCTCTTCGACTAAGGATGGCATGTTTGCTGATCTTCCCAGGGACTTCCTGAAGGAGGAAAACGATAAGAGATTGTTCTAAGTTTTTAATATTTAATTAATATATATATATATATATATATATAATATATATATATTATATTAATATATATATATATATTATATATATATAATATATATTATATATAATATATTATATATATATATATTGTTTATAATATATTATATATATATATATATATATATATATATATATATATAAAGAGAGATTAACCTATTTAAATTATATAAAAATACCATTAAATTATGATACTATTTATGATTGCTTAATTACTTTCTTGATGAAGGCAGCACAGTCTTCCCTAAGTTCTTGATATCCTGTTCCTATGCTTCTTATAACGTGGGTGTAGAGTATTGAAGGTGTTGTGATGCTTGGGGCACTTATGATCCAGAAGAGTGTTTCAGATACTGCTCCAGACAATGAAAAAATATCAATTATCATCAAAATAACAAAGAAATTATTATTAATTATATTATTATTATTAGTAGTAGTAGTAGTAGTAGTAGCAGAGTCAAGGGTTCTAGAATTCCTCAATTTTCTGACTTCCACTTCAACTTGGTCCTCAAATCTTCCCTGATATGTTGTTCAACTCCTGTCATGTGACTCCAACCCTGACTCTGACTTCTGAAGTTGTCTATATTCTAATCAGGCTCTAAAATCATGTTGTTAAAAAAAGCATGAAAAAAAACTCTGTAACCACAGAAGAATACTGATATATTTGAAATTGAATAATATTAATACTTATTTCATCTCAATCTTTTACAAGCTTTTGAACATTCATTATGAATTACTTCATTCTGGATAAATGGTCAAAACTTTCACATTGGCCATAGGGACAATATTTTAAGTGAAATTATTCATTTTATACCTTAAGGGAAAATTTAAATTGATCTTAGAATCAAAGCATGACTTAAAAAAAAAAAAAAAAATGACCCTAAAATTAATTTAGATTCTTAACACCAAAGCCTGGATAGTAATAGTAGTCATAGGAGGTTACATACCTGTTTTTGCAGTGGAAGGTTTCCCAACATTGGTGTTGAAAATGTCTGGACCTTTGCCGAGAGATGCCACTGCTGTATTATATATAGGGTTGTGAAAAAAACTGGTTTTTAAAATTTTTTTTTTTTTTTTTTTTTTTTTTAATTACCTCTATTTTGTATATTAAAGAATTCTGTTTTTAAATTATCAGGTAGTATCAATACCCTTCTAGGCGCTAATATTGGACTATTAATACAGATTTATATATATTATATTATATATATATTTATTTATATTTATATATATATATATATATATATATATATATATATATATATATAATATATATATATATATATATATAATATATATATATTATATATATTATATATATATACCGTATATATATATATATATATATATATATTTATATATATAGATATATATATATATATATATATATTTATATATATATATATATATATATATTATATATATATATATATATATATATATATATTATATATATATAGGCTATTTATTAGATGTGTTGACTCCAGGAGCGAAATTCAATAAATTAATGTATCGTTATTTTAATAGTTTTGGGTAAATACAATAAATTTTTGGGTAACCTAAACCTAACTAACATAACCTAACCTAACCAAACTAAACCTAAAATTAATCTCTGTATTTGAGAAATTTTTCATAAGTTCGTAGTTAAGATCTCCTAAGTTGATATCAGGCATATTGAATGTATTGTACGTATTCAGCAAAGATCGCCGAAGGATTAGGTATATAATAGAAGCCTTTATTTAGAATCTTGTTAATAATTTAGAAGGAAAGTCACTATTTAATAATTTACTTAAGCACAAAATATTTCCGTTTCTTTTCTGAAACCTCACCAGGGCTGGTTGTTGTAAGAATAAAATTAAAATTTAATCATAACAATACAAATCTAAAAAAGTAATTAATTATTTTAAGAACCAGGATGTCTATAGAAATGTGTGGATGTGAGTTCAAAAAATGTTATATAGCATTAAATTGTGGCTTTTTCATAATTAACCTATCTCTACATTTTCTATTTCATAATTTCCTAATGTATAATTCAATAAATTTTTCTCTGTGTAAATCTTTTGATGTATGAGATGGCGTCATGTTGTTTTAATGTCAATAGTAGGTTATGTGTGGCCCATTGATGTAAGTAGAGGGCAGAATTTAGGTTAGTCAGTTGAGTTAGGACAGGTTTGTGTTGGTACAGTCTACAGTTAAAGTCGTGTGTTTCTCCGATGTGTAAGGAGTTACAATGAAGGCAAGGGATTTTATAAACCCATTGGGGTATGTTAGTGGGTCGATTTATGTTGGTTCTAAGAATAGCTTTAAGGGGTACAACCTGAAGAGTGAGTTTAATATTATTATGAGTAAAAGGAGAATTTTAATTATTTAAGAGGAATGTTAGGTATGGGGTAAGAAAGAGTTGTTATTAGAGGGGTTATAAATGTGTGAGATTGATAGGATTTTTTTTGCTTGTTTTAATATTAAGATATTCTTGATCAAATGGGTAAGAAATGTTGTTTTTTAAAAATAGAGAAAAGATAAGAAAAGGTATTAATTCAGTGTGTTAGAAAAGAGGAGGGCATAGTTTCTTTAGAACATCTGAGAAATAAAGGAGGAAAAGAAAGTGTTCTATTTCTGAGTTGGTTGAATTGGATGAAATCCAATGTATATTTCAATTGTGTCCTAAGTAGGTTTGCGGTAAACAGATACCAGGAGCTTAGAGATATCCCTGGACCAGGTTAAAATAAGAACATCAAGAAATAAAGGTAAGGGATATTTTTTAGAAGTTTCATATGGTGAATTTATGTTCATGGTTAATAGTGTTGAGGAAATTAAAGTATATTATGTGGATTAATGTTGAGTAGGAATAGATGCAAAAATGTAATCCACATATCTGTACTTCCTATCTCTTTCGACGGTTTCTCTCGTCTCTCCTTGTTGACAATTAAACATCCTTGGCCTTAACATAAACAAAAAAATATTTTGGAAACCTCACTCACAACGGTTGCTAGGCGGCCTCACAGAAACTGGGAGTTCTGTTTAGATTGCGAGATTTTTATCCTCTTCTCAGTTACTCCAAGCTATACAAGCCTTATCCGCCCTTTGTATGGATACTGCTCTCATATCTGGGGGGGGCTTTGGTTTCACCCGGCTTTGACAGGGTCGAGTCAAAAAAGCCAAAAGACTTATAAACTGTTCCGTTACTTTCCACTTTCCTTGAACCCTCGTATCTTTGCCGGACGCGAATGTTGGTGCATTTATCTCTTTCTATAGGATACACCGCAAGCGCAGGTGCGTGAGGGAACTTGTCACTCGACGTTACCACCACCTTTACGACGCCCTCGTTACACTAGGGGGCTGTGTCTGCGCACGAGTTTCTGTGGTGGATATTGGTAACTCCAGCTTTTTCGCATGCCGGTGCTTTCTACTTTCTAGCCACCTCTGCTCTGTGTAATTCTCTCCCATCTTCTGCGTTACCTGTTGAATTTAATCTCCTTCACTTTAAGGCCTGCGTCAGTGAGCATCTGCGAAATTTGCGTTAAGGGTGAGAGGCAGTGCAAACACCCCCTCCGTTGAATAGAGCTTTGCCCGGAGTATATATATATATATATATATATATATATATATATATATATATTATATATATATATATATATAATATTATATATATATATATATTAATATATAATATATTTGAATTTTATTTTTTTAAAACTTTTTAGTTTTTTTTTTTTTTTTTTTTATTTTTTTTTTTTTTTTTTTTTTTTTTTTTTTTTTTTTTGACTGTCTTTGTCCGCCGCGTTCTAGCCACCTAGGGCTGCCCTAGGCATTTGCCTAGTGGATTAATAGGGAAGCCTTATGGCAGGTGTTTGTGATATATGGTGAGACTTCTCAAATGGACATCAAAAGAATAGGTTGACGATTTAGTGAAGCGTCGATGTAAGAATAAATGGAATCGAAGGTGATTGGTTTAATAAATAGCGGATGAGGGCAGGGATGTGTTGTGTTCCCTTGGTTATTCAATTTGTATTTGTATAGGATGAGCTATGAAAGATTAGAGGTGGGGATCGGTTTAGGAAGATGGAGAGAGAATGATTATAAGGATTGATTTGGTTTTTGTTTGGCGAATCTGAGAGAGGAGTTTGAGAGGATTGGTAAAGAGATTGGTAAAGGTGTGTGTGGTAAAGAGGGGTCCAAAGTAAACGTAGGATAAGAGTAAGGTTATGGTTGTGATTGAGGACTGTCCTCAGTGTGTGAAGTTATTTAGATGGTGAGCAGCTAGAAAAAGGTGCTAGTTTAAATTTTTAAGTATATATTGGATGCATGAAAAGGGAAAGATGACGGATTGTTGTTAGGTAAGTATGTGAATGGCAGGAAGGTGGTATGGTGCAATTAAATCCTGGTGGATGTAAAAGGACCACTAAGTCGTGAGTGCGCTAGGGCCTTACATGTGGGTTATGTTGTTACCTGTGTTGTTAATGTATATTAGTGAAGACTTGGTTCTGGAATAAAGAGATATAGCTCAAAAGATACAATGTGTTCAGGAATTGGACAATCTCTATGAGAAGTGTTAGGTGTAGTTGAGAAGAACTTGAGTAAAATGAGGAATGGACGTATCTTGTTAGAGTTGCGTGGTATGAAGAAAGGGGTAAATGAAGGAATAAATGAAAGTAAAGAACGTTGAATGGTTTGGTATGTGGAAAAGAGGATGATTCAGCGGTTGGTTAAAATGGATGCATATAGTTGATGGTGTAGTGGGAAATTCGACCGGCTGGGGACCGAAGAAAAACTGGATTGAGCCAGTTAAAGGAGAACAAGCTGGAGGACACACAGCCAGAGATTTCGGTAAAGGAGAAGAAGAAAGGTTTGCACAACAATAAGTGAATGGCAGGATTTGTCTGAGGGGTCGGTATGCGTTGTACCCACTTGTGGCCGAGGGATAACCCACATGACGAGATACCATATTGATGGTCCATTCACGGGTCCCCCGTGAAAATCCCATAGGTGAATTTTCTGACTGCATTCAAGTTCTCACTAAAAGGTGGTAAGGCTGGGCTTTTCTTTTCGACTTGCTTCATTTTATTCTTCTACTACTTTTCTGTTTCTGTGCATGTTACGCACCTGTTACCCCCCATTTGGAGAGAGGTGGGAGGATATGTATATATAAATATATATATATATATATATAATATATATATTATATATATATATTTTATTATATGCTCAGGTTCTTTCATAAAGTACTTGATATTGAAATCACAAATTTTTAGCTACTTGTACTTGAACAATCAGAGTAGTACTTGTACTTGACAAAATGCACTTGAACCGAGGTTTGTATATTTATATAATTATATATATATAATATATATATATATATATATATATATATATATATATATTATATATATTATATATATATGATATATATATATATAATATATATATATATATATTATTATTATATATATATATATATATATATATATTATTTCTATTGTGCACTGTGGTTGTATCCACCCCACAAGTTTTCTTGGTCTGTCATCCATAACTTAATTTGCCTTCCATCTGGTCTACCTTAATGATGCATTCCATTCATACTTTGTACTTACTCATTGCTGGATTAGTTCCAGTGTTCACTGATGACTAGAATTGCGCAGTGTGTGGAAGCTTCTGGTCTTTTCCCCTACAGCACCATCTCCAATACTCATTCATTCACATTCTCTGGCCCTGTAGATTTTTAAAATTAATTATAGCCCTTGTCAGAGATAAAATGTTTACAATCTTTTTTAGACTCCAGAAGTGCATTCTTTGTAGTACGGAGCCTGTCAGCCAAAAATCCCTTGGTCCCTGTCTCCCAGAGGCTTCTCTTCACAAAAAAAAATCTTTGATCTTTTGCTGGATCTCATTCCTTGGTATCCCAGGCAATGAACCTAAAGATAAGGAAGCTTATTATCTTATTATCATTTAGCTACCACACCAATTGATTGCTCAACACATTTTCCTTTGGCCCTGAGAAATGGTCATCTTTTTTGCATCTGGCTAAGTACTATCCCACCCTTCCATTGGATTCTGTTCATGTTGGTAGGATTCCTGGGAATATGATCTTAGTGGCACTATACTACGGACTCCTCGTACTACTGTAATCACAATCTGGTGGTGTCTAATGCGAGTTTGCATAACTATACTAATTTCAGTCATGGCCACCATACATCTGGGGACTCTTTCCACTTTTTTTTTTTTTGCTTACTCTCCTCTCCAACTCTCCATTCACCATCCTGGATAGTTGTTCTGCTTCATGGATCTCAATTCCCAATTCTTCCCTGCACTACATGCTGTACCTTCTGAAGCCCATCTTCCATTTCTCCTTTCAAAATTTCTCTATTTATTTATCAATAGTGTTCAATCTCTCACATCTTTTTTGCATTTCCCACCTACAAAGAAGAAAAAAAATTGATTTAATTATATTATAAAAATGTTTTTTTTTTATTTGGGTAGGGTGACTCTATTTTGATGGTCTAGTACTCTGATTTTAATTAAGAGAGGACTGGATCGGTATGTAATTGAGTTATTTTAGCACAAGCATGGGTGCCCACTTGTAGCGGGGCTCTTCGGCATTACGATTCTGGTTGAAACGGGATTAGTCCAACGTTTTCAAAGTCGTTACATTATCTCAACTCGTGCGCATAAGTACAGCCACGCGAACGGAAAAAATCAAAACACAACACAAAGAACTTAAAAGAAATCAAGGTAAACAGATGATCTAGTGCGTGAACTACTGACCCGGCTACAAAGGTCGTACGCAAATTATATCACCGATGACACACTAGACGCTTATGCCACAACAAGATATATTTACGACACAAAAACAGACCAATGAATCATATTAACACATACATTTACTAAATAATTATTAATTTACTATAAAGATGAATATTTTCAATGTATTTTATTTCAAATTTTCTTCCAATTTTATCTGCATTTATATGAGGAAACTAAATACGCAAGTCCCCCTAGCAAGGTTTTCTTAAAAAATCACTTAATTACAGGATTGTATCGTATAAACATGAAACGTTTAAAACATGTTCTTAATATTATAGTCGATTAACCCTGGCAAAAAAAAGACTTAATGGGCCCCGTGTTGTATTTAGAGGTTTTTGATCTTTGTTTTGTTAGTAAAGCACCAAAATCCCATGAGCCGATATCCTCCCTACGCTACGGCCTTGAAAAAGATATAATAAAAAGAAGTCTGGTAAATATCAAACCCCGAACCGCCCTCACCCCAGCCTCACTGAAACAAATCCTATACCGGTGTTATTACACAATGACAAAGTCATCCGAGAGGGAGAGGAATAGAACCAG
The DNA here is from genome assembly GCA_015478945.1 of Trachelipus rathkii. Lineage (NCBI taxonomy): Eukaryota > Metazoa > Arthropoda > Malacostraca > Isopoda > Trachelipodidae > Trachelipus > Trachelipus rathkii. The sequence goes on from JABUQX010046976.1 coordinate 24,568, forward strand.
CGTTTTCGTGTGTGAAAGAGGCCGTGACTCTGGCTGCGCAGGCGCATGATGTGGCTCGCCGCTAAAATGAATAATAATAATATAATAATTAATAATTAATATAATAATAATATGAATAAAAATATTAATAATAATAATAATTTAATAACTAATATGATTATAATAATATGAATAATAATCCAAGGTTGGAATAACTAATAATAATAATAATGAATTAATAATGAATGAAATAAAATGAATAATTTATGTACAATAAAATTGATTTAATACTGCAAACACAAAAGAAAAATGTAACTTGAGAACTACAAACATTAAGGCCTATCATACTGCCTTATAATGCATAAAACGAATAAATTAAAATAAAGAAAAAGAAACTTTAATTTTAAATTCATGTTAAAATATCTTATTTATATTACATATATAATTATAGTTTCACGAAAAAATGGAATTATTGCAAGTAAAAGGCCAAGTAAAACCTATAAAATTGGTTTTTTTGAATCAAATACTTTAAAACTTAACGCAGCGAAAAATTTATGTTGCATAAAATAATCGATATTAATGGTTCAGTTATTTCCCACCCAATTTTCTTTTTTTTATTCATTAGGTTTTGTAATTAAAGGTTTTAACTCTTAAATCCGTCCAGAAATAGATAAAGATATATTCTTTTTGGGATCATAACGAGAAGAGAGGAGGAGCGGGATCAATCCCGATATGACGTATGGTATAAGAGTGTTACCGGTAATAGAAGTAGGATATAGATATGAGCGGTAGATAGGAGGAGCTTAAATATCGATATATATATTAAGTAATATAAATATGTAGATATATATATATATAGTAGCAAAAGGATAGGATTAGAGATAGAGAGATATTATAGAGAGATATCAGTAAGAGTAGTAATATAGAGATAGAGATAAAATGAAGGGAGAAAGAAGGGAGAGAAGAGAGGAGAGAGATGGAGATGATGAATGAGAAAAGAGAAGAGAAAGAGAGAGATAGGGAGAGAGAGAGAGAGAGAGAGAGAGAGAGATATAGAGAATAAAGAGAGGAGAGTGTAATAGTAAAGGAAAAAGAAAAATGAAGGAGGTAGTTAGGGAGATAAAAGAGAGAGAGGGAGGGAGGAAGATAAAGAGACGATGAAGAGAGATAAAGAAGATATAGATAGAGATATAGAGATATAGAGATAGATAATGAAGTGAAAAAGATAAAGAAACGAGGTAGGGAGATAAAAATGTAGAATGGAGTGATGATATAGATAGATAGAATAAGAGATATGATAACTATAAATAAACCATAAATTTAAGGTATATATAGAATATATGATGAAAGACAACAAATGGAACAACGTTGTAATGAGTGGGGGAGATGGAGAGGAGACGGGACTTGAGAGAGAGATGAGAGAGAGCAGAAAGATGGACGCTTAGATGATTTTAGAGAGAGAAATTAGAGAGAATTGCGGATGATTAGTGGGAGGCGTATATGATGGAAGAGAGAGAAGAGAGAGAGAGAGAGAGAGAGAGAGAGAGAGAGAGAGTCATTCGGTACTTTTCGAAGAAGAGTATTAAAATTCTGGTATAAAATTCTTGAGAAATCTCAAACTTTTTTAAGGACTCATAAAAATGCGAAACCGATCCAGCATAAAATACCTTTTTTCCCTTTTTTCAATCTAATTAAATAGAGAATTCCTGTTACTACAAAACTCTACTAAAACCAAATGACTCGTAAACCAACACACCAAAACGAGGGATCTTCAAATCCATGCGATTCAATATTCAAATAATAAGGCATCATATATACGAGCACTTAATAGGTAAATCCATAGTACATTGTTCCATTTATATGGGCGTTTAAAAAGTCCGCATTGACCTGACGTTTTCGAAGCGCTAGATGCGCCGCTGTTTTAACACTCGTATCAGGGAGGGCCTACTATAACATATTTTAATAATTTCAATGAAAAAGCGATAGGTAACCATGTAATGTATTTGTAATGTATTGTGTAATGTATTAATGTATATTAATAAACATATGGGCGTAGTAAAAAAGAGCTTCAGGAACAAAGGGGAATCAGATGTTGGGAGGGTTATCTAAAACTTTAGTCCTAAATAGTCCTTGGGGGGGGGGGGACTTTACTTTGAGCAAACTATATCTTTACCTAAATATAAAAATTTACTCTTGCATAAAGATTGGCTTTTAATAGTGGGGGTATTCTAACCTCTAAAACCCCCTCCCCCATAAAAAATATTCTACTCCCATCACATATATAGCATAAAAACATTATAGATTAAATACATTAATAATAATTATTATTGTAATTATAATCTTATTGCTTATAGTGAATACTAGAATTAATAACATATATATCCATTGCACTTAGAAATAATAAAAAATCAATAAAAAATTTTTGTCTTTGCTATTAATAGAAAGTTATTTTTAAAATTTTCTAGAGTCTTGTTTAATAATAATAATAATAATAATAATAATAATAATAATAATAATAATAATAATAATAATAATAATAATAATTAATTAAAATATAATATAATAATATTTTAAAAAATAATAATTAAAATATTAAAATAGATCCTGGTACAATCATCAATAATAATATTTAATTAATAATAATAATTAATAATAATAATAATAATAAGTAGGATAATTAAATAATAATAAAATATAATGATAATCCTGTCACCATATACTTCGATAATAATTAAAACAAATAAAAAATAATAATAATATAATAATAATAATAATATAATAATAGTAATAATGATTATTACAATAATAATATATATATAATAATAATAATAATATAATTAATAATAATAATAATAATAATATAATAAATAATAATATTATATAATAATAATAATAATAACTAATATATATAATAATAATAATAATAATAATAATAATAATAATAATAATAATAATAATAATAATAATAATAATAAAATAATAAAAATAATAATGTAATACAATTTGGCTAGCAATAATTTTACAAATAATAATAATAATGAAAAAGAACTTAAACTAGTAAAATAATACTATTTTGAAAAAAAGAAAAAGAAAATCGATTGTTTTTAGATCACGCTTAAAACCTATATAGTTTTTGGTTGCTTTTACATCCTCTCTCTTCTCTCTCCTCTCTCTCTCTCTCTCTCTCTCTCTCTAATATATATTATATATATTATTTATATATATTTATATATAGTAATATATATTATATTATATAGTATCGTATATATATATATATATACTATCAGAGGTGTAGCGGATATCGCATCCGCATATGCGAATATCCGCATCATTTTTCACCATCCACATCCGCAACCTCATCGCATTAATTTTTGCGGATACGGAATAGTATAGTATCATCTATGAATTATGAAGAAAACGTCTGTGCAACTACATATATATATATTATAATATATATATATATTTATATATATATATATTATATATATATTATATAATATATATTATATTATATATTATTATATTCTATATTAGCATATTATTTATTAGTAAGGACTTTCAGGATAGAAACACTCATGATGGAGATAGATAATAGATTCAATTCTGCAAAACGATTGAGCATGTGCAATAGCAACTTTTTTTGGATCTAGATACAAAACCAAATTTCTTGAACCACGTGTTTCACAGAGGGTTAAAACTAATTTTGGATGCCTATGTGATGAAATAAATGCTGCTAAAGGCAGAAATATCACCAGCCAATAAAAAGCAAAAGATCACGGAAACAGACACGAATTACCATCTATTAGCGATATCATTTCTGAATCCATGAACGTTCTTTTGGCTTCTAGCAGCGATGAAGAAGTCCTTGTTCAGAAGTGTCAAAGACACTCTGTCATTGATCGAAGATATCAAAAGAGGAAAATGCTTGGAATAGATAGAAGATCCATTGGTTTTGTTGCCTGATAATTGTAAAGTTCCAATCTTGCAGTAGTCGCCAAGGAGTTCTTAGATCGTCTTTCAGTGGTGAAGATCTCATTTACGACGAAAAGAGAAGCAAACTTTCCCCTGAAAGGGCTCATTATTTTTGAAGCATAATTTGAGAATTATTAATTTCAAGCATTAATATATATAACCTTTTTTTCAAAATGGGTGGAGGCTTGGAAAGAGGTTGGTGGTTTGCAAAAGAGTTGGGTCAAGCGTCCTGCACTCTGGTAACACGGGCGTATATATATAATATACTATATACTATATATATATATATATATATAGTATATCAATATATATAATTATTATATATATAATAATATATATTATATATATATATATTATATATATTGTAACACGGATATATATATATATATATATATATATATGAAGTACCTGTGGCTAAAACTCTTAAAACTTAACTATCCGCTATCCGCATCCGCAATCCGCGGATAGTGATTTTAACTATCCGCTCGCATCCGCGATAGTGAAAAATCAACTATCACGCTACAACCTCTAGCATAAATATCTCTTTTTTAAAATATATATATATATTATATATATATATATATATAATATAATATAATATATATATAATATATATAATATATTATATATATTTATATTATATATAATATTGCCTAGACCTTTCGCTTTACCGTTTATGTGACGGTATATATATATATATATATATATATATTCCTCTCAATTTAAAGTCTTATATACTTTTTCTATGAAAGGTTATTTTCCATGTGTGTTTGTTTACATGACATATAATAAGACACAAGTTTCAAATGCACACGACTTTCGAAGTCGAGATTTGAAATCTTTCTCCTTAATTGGTCAATTTTCCTTCCTTTGATGTTATGATTAATTCATTATTATTATTATTATTATTATTATTATTATTATTATTATTAGTAGTAGTAGTAGTAGTAGTAGTAGTAGTAGTATTAGTAGTATTACAGTTCGAAATTGAAAATATGATTTCTATATTACACTTTTTGGTTATCTTGCGATAATAACTAGTTTTTATTTTTGTATTTTTATTATTATTTTTATTATAATTGTTATTAATAGTAGTAGTAGAAGTATCAGTAGTATTACAGTTCGTTATTGATAATATGGTTTTTATATTATTGTTTTTGGTTATCTTATGATAATAACGTTATTATTGTTGTATTATTACTGGCTATTATTTTAATATTATTGAACTAAACTATTATTCTTTTTTAAGATTTTGTGAATATCACACTGTTCATAATTACACTTTATAAATAACAAGCATTTAGATGGGAGAGCCGGGGTAGTTCAAAAATACAATCCTGTGTTGTTTACAAGAGCCCATTTCAACAATGGGTAAATATCATTAATATTACTTTTATTATTATTATTATTATTATTATTATTATTATTATTATTATTATTATTATTATATTTTATTATTACTCAAGAATTAGTGTATTATCA
>JABUQX010046976.1:35000-37500 GCA_015478945.1 Trachelipus rathkii
AGAAGAGAGAATAAAGTGTTTTGTGTAATGCGACAATCCAACGGTTTTATTAATATCTTTGATCTTATTAACAAAAAATTGGCCTTCAAACATTATTGTATAATTTACAAAAAGTATTTATTTCAGATCAAAGAAAAGGATTAGGGATGAGAATGAGAAATCTACTATATGAGAGAGAGAGAGAGGAGAGAGAGAGAGGAGGGAGAGAGAGGAGAGAGAGAGAGAGAGAGAGAGAGAGAGAGAGAGAGAGAGAGCTTATTATAGTAAGAGAATAATGAAACGAGAAGAGAGAGAGAGAGAGAGAGAGAAGAGGAGAGAGAAGAGAAGAGAGAGAGAGAGATGTGTGAGAGAGGAGTGCTTATTATAGTAAGAGATAAAGAAAAGAGAGGAGAGAGAGAGAGAGAGAGAGAGAGAGAGAGAGAGAGGAAGAGAGAGAGAGAGCTTATTATAGCAAGAGAATATGAAACGGGAGAGAAAAGCTTTATTAGTACGGCAAGAATATATTAAACGGAAAGAAAAGAGAAGGTGTATAGGTAGATTATATGTAGATGAATGTGTTGTTGTAGAGTGTGAGTGAGGACAAAGCACACGGAGTGCTGGAAGGAAGATGATGTAGGATTTCATCTTGTATTCTCTCCTACATCTTTATTTTTTTTAAAGGTATTGCTTATGCTTCTCTCTCCTCCCTCTTCGGTAAGAATTCAATGGTGTTTTATTTTTTTTTTGTTATTGTTTTATTTTACAGCTTAAGTAAAACTTTTTCTTTTTTTTTTTTTTCTTTATTCTTTCATTATATAAAAGAATAAGTAATCTATTATTCTCTCTCTTTATTTTTTTTTTTTTTTTTATAATCTATATTTTTTATTTGTTTTATCTTATTTTATTATTTTTTTTATCTTGTTCGGAAATTGTTTCTCGTTTGCTCTTATAAATACTCTTTCTTTCTTCTTTGTCTATTTAAATATAAACCAATATATATATCTATATATATATATTTATATATATATATACTATAGTATTATATATATATATATATAGTTGTGTGTACTATATATATGATATATATTATGATATATTTTGTATATAATAACTATATATATATTATTATATATATAGATAATATATATATATATAATTATAATTATATTTTAATATATACTATAATTATATTATGATTTTCGGTCCAACTGCAATTGGATAGCTTGAAACTCGAGGAAATGAAAATTCGCCTGAAAGGAGGAAGAGGCTAAAAGGGGAGCCTCCATTAGCATCGATTTATAGTTGAGAACGAATTCCAACAGGATCCATTTAGACTTTCTATTTCCACGTCTCTTAAATATACGGGTGGTCTATTAAGTTAATTGACAGTTTTAATAGATGACAACAAATTAGCAAACACTTTCATACACACCTCTACAGTAAACACGGACACGGATATATATTTATATATATATATATATATATTATATATCTATATTATATATATATTATATTATATATAATATTATATATATATATATTATATATATATATCTATTATATATTATATATATTACACAACAGCAGTGCGTTATAAACAATTACAAAAAAGATATATAGTTAAATATTAGTTTTCACCCATAAAAAGTAACAGAAACATAAAGGCGTGGTTGATTATAATATTATATATTATTTATATTCGAAATATATATTAGTTATTATACATCTAATATGTTTATATTATATTATTTATTACATATATATATTGATGTATTAATACTGTAAATGTAAAAATGTGACTGTATTAATGAAGAGTGAAGATTATAGCATATAGTACATACATTTAAAGAGCAAATTAATACCTATTCCAGTACAACATCCTCCCCCTTTTATTCATTTACCCCAGAAAGGGGGGCTTACATCACCCCACTTCCCTCAATGCTATATTAATGGGCCATAAACACGGAACCTCTAGTACTTAAAAACCCTAAATTCTTATAAGGATGATTCTTACCATAACAACAACAACAACAACAACAACAAAAAACGATAATTTACTGCTACTACTAAGACGACTATTAATATTAATACTAACATCAATAATAATAATAATAATAATATTAATATTACTATTAAATTCAGGGATGGCAATTTTGGTGATTTTTTTGATTTTTTTAAAAAAAATCAATGTGATTTTTTTTATTTTTTTTATTTTTTTCTATTTTTTCAGATTCATAACGTCACGCGATATATAATTTGTAACTTGCAAATTATATTTCGCGTGACGTTACGAATCCAAAAATTCAAAAATATCAAAAAAATCAAAAAAATCACAAATTGATTTTTTTAAAAAAAATCAAAAAAATCACCAAAATTGCCATCCCTGCTATTAATACTACAACTACTCTGATATTCGAGAGAAAATTATTTTAATTCGGTATCAGTGCCTTAATAATATTTTACGAGCGATCATATGAACTGCCACTTTGGCCTTTAAAAATTTGGCACTCCAGTCATATAA
>JABUQX010046977.1:0-20000 GCA_015478945.1 Trachelipus rathkii
TGGATAATGTCGATGCCACTTTTTTACGGTGTGTTTCGCTAGTTATCTAACGAAATAACTTCTGTAACGTTGGCAGAATGATACCCTGCTCTTTCATAATCAATACATTCCTATCGTCACATCCACCTATCCACAGGACTATGTGGATCTGCGTGTTAATAGAGACAAAAACGATGCTGTTTCACATAATTGGATTTTTCATTGAACTCTACAAAATATTATAGTTGAAACTACAATTCTCTTATGCTCACTGATTTTAAAATATAATAATCGTATTAGTTGTAGTAAATAATCTAATGTCTTACCTTTCCTGTTCAAGATCCTTATATATATCTACATTAAATCTGTGGAAGTTATGAATTTCTATTCATTTATTGTGCACTTTTTAAATTAATGGCATCTTATTTTAATTAATATAACTTGAATAAATAAATTTGATCTGCTAAAAACCTTGTATGGTCAATGATTCCTTTATAGTTTCTTAATATATGTAAATAAAATGCTTAATATAATAGAAAAAAATGCGAATTTTTTTCATATTTTAATCTTATGCATAAAAATGTTTTTAATAAAATTTCGATTACAATTTATTCTAGAAATATTTATGTATAACAGAAACTCTGTGTGTTTTAATCTACAAAAATTAAAAAGCGTAATTAAAACAAAATAAAATATAGAAATAATAATAAAGAAGTAATTAAAACAAAAATCAAATACTAAAAGAAAACTAATATAACAATAATACCTATGTTAAAACAAGTCAGAGTCATGGTATTAAAGCCAGTATAGCAGAAAGTAAAGCAGTAAAGCAAGCCTACTACAGTAACACAGCACGAGAGTAAGAACGCAGTAACGGCAGAAAAGTTAAAGCCATGTATACATGCACAGCTAGAGTTAAATCATGTAATATCCACATTCGAAGAAATATTCATGTTACAATTGTGGTGAAATACAATCCTTCCTCTACATCCATCCACGTAACAAAAAGCATAATCTTAAATTCCATTGGATAGGACACCCGCCTCTATTGATTTACTGCTTTACAACCTGCTTTAAAGGTAATGTAATGCTAGTTAAATAATTGATCCTGAAGTAAAGCAGTAACCACCATTTCGCTGACGTTAAAAGCCGCTAATACACATAGTTACAAGCAGCTTAAAGGGGCAGATAAGTTAAAGTACAGTAAAAGCAGAGAGTCAAAGGCCAGTAAAACAGTAAATCACACAACAAGCACTACTCAATCCCCTAGGTGTTAGGTAATCACACCTCTATTGATTCACTCCTGATTTTACTGGACTTTATAGGCTTATGCTACAGTAAAGTTTATTTCAATACTAATCTTTACCGAATCGATGTAATAAAAAAATCGAATGCCATTCATTTTTAATACTGATTGAAAGAAATTTCTTAATGAATAGTTTCTTACACAGTTGGAAGATCCCCATAGATTGATTATCTTCGTCGCCCGCCGGTCAATTAACTGCGCTGCGGACAACACGACGGTGGTTTCGCAGATGGGCGGCTCGGATTGGCTGCGGCACCCAGCGGACTCTGAAACGCGTTTACCGGTCACTGTCATCAACTGTGTAATCGTCTTTAGACCTAATATTTTTCTGATCAATAGCTATGAATAGCTCAGTTAAAAAATCACTAACTCACTACCTACAGGAAGCATTCTAGCTACTGCAAATAGTACACAGCATTCGATTCTCATGATAACCTTACTTAACATGGGTAACCACGAAATTCGGGGCTCATTCAGGGGTTCAGTGGACGAGGCCCTAGAAAAGGTTGACAATAGAAGTGGCATTCTCAAGTTGGACCACCTTGTGCACTCTCACTTGGCACTTTGTGCTCCTTAATATGTAAAAATGATGGCACTTGTGTGTGTAGGATGTTAATTCATGTAAAAATTACTGCACCTTTCACTTGGCCGACTCATGGCAACTGCATCTGTCACTCACTTTTGCACTCACTCTGGCACCATCACCCTTAGTCACCTCATAGAGATAAGGTTGCGTATGTCTAGAGACATACGGCGAAATGCATAACAATCACAGATGCGTATCTCCCTTACGGTGATTTGGAGACCGACGCAAGCTTGTACATACAATTATAAAGGTTCATCGCAAATTCAAGATGTAACAGCCGCTAAGATGAACGACTTCAATCAAAGATGAGTCATCCATAATGCCATGAGTCAGTAAAAAATTGAGACCAATGAAATACCACATAAAGCCTGGTAGCTGTGTCTTGTACGTGTGCCTATATTGCAGTGGTAATGATTGTAATGTGTCTTTGTTTCAAAATGTACAGTGTCATATGTGAATGGTGTACATGATAGTGTCAATTAGGAATATGGTGTGGTGAGAGGGAGTGTGTAATGTAATGATTCATGTGTGTGAGTTGTAAAAGTAATCGTGTGTGTAGTAAATTCTTGTGTGATAAGATTGAGTAAGTATTTGTATGTCTGTGTTGATGGTGTTGTGTTGTGGTGTGTTTGTGGAGTGTGCGTAGTGTTTGTGTGTGGTGTGGTAAGGTGCTTCATATCCGGTATTGATCATAGATCGCTGATACATCATCGTTCAACGTATTAGGGAGACGCACTACTCTTAGGGTGGCCCGAGTGGGATAAGAATATTTGCTAGTATCGTTGGGCTGCAAAAATTAGTCGCATTTGATGTGCTTTCTATAGGCTTCAAAGGCTTTAAATACAGGCAATTTACAAGGTTAGACCACTCAAAAACGGGCTAAGTCCCCTTAAAGAATTTGACAATAAATCTACCCCCGTCGTGTTCAAGAATGACCCAATGAAGGACAAAAATTCTACCTTTTTGGCTCCAAAATTGACCATGGTATCTGTCAACCCTTTGGCAAAGGGAAGCGACAGGTTAAGAGCATTCAAAAAATATGGGCGAAGCCCTCTAATAATGAAAGATCAAAATTTTTAAGGCAACAAATTGACCCATGGTCGAAAAATTAATTAGGGGCGCTTAAAATTTAGAGGGCCAATAACAGTACATACGGCTATTTGCTGGGCAACCGTTGGCAAGCAATCCCTTCCCTCAGCAGGGTTTGCCGTAAGTAAAAAATTAGGCGGCTCAAACTTACCAAAATTTAAGGAGTGCACAAAAAAATCAGGGTGCCATAAAAGATAGCCCGTGGGCCCAAACATGATCTAACCATTGGAAGATTACCAATTACGGTTGGTCGAAAGAAAAGGTCAAGGCCCAAAAAAAAGGTAAAGGCACAAAAAAGGTCAAGGCAGCGTATATTAAATATTTGAGGCGCCCAAACAATAGGTCCACTCCCAAAAGGTGTTAAGTCAAAAAAGGTACACGGGCAAGGTTATATTAAATGGCCAAAAAGGATCAACGAACGTAAAAATCAGCGATATGGTCAAATGATGTGACGGTGTCGCAATTAATATCCACTCCCCTCACTACCGCGATCCCTTGAACTCGTTTTCGCGAGAAGCAAATAAAGAGCAAGCAGATTAGAATCAAGAAAGGCGAATATTAAATTGAACAGTTCTTTTTTTTATTTTTTTTTTTTTTTATTTACAGAGATATTAACATCCACCGTCTTCTACGGCATAGGGCCAATCAAGAGGCAGGTGGTGTGTACTCAATGAACGTCACGATGCATGACAGACGGAAGCCAAGCCTAAAGGAGAGAATGCTCACATTCTCCCACCGACCAGTTTCCGAACCTAGGGACCCCTCGCTTGATTTATGCGAGTGCTTCTAAACCCGACTAGCAGCCTAACCGGGCGCTTTCCATATAAATAAAAATAAATGACATAGAATAAAATAATCATGAAAATAAATACCATATACTCCGCAATATTATACCCCTAATCAACATAATCCTACTAAGAATACATTCCTATATATTTATCATATTAACTACCAACTTAAACATATTTTCATTCTCTTGCACTATTATCAATCATTTGATATCACAATTAATGATATATTATTCATCACTAACACTAGAACTATTAATTTCAATAACATTTAATAAAATTAATTAATAACAAATCACAACAATAATAACAACATTATTATGGTTGTATATGCCTGTGCACTAATTATCATTAATTTTTTCTTATTTTTTTTTTTATTTTTTTTTTCTTTTTGTTTTTTTTTTTTAATATTCGTTTTTTTTTTAGTTCTTTTTTTCATTATCACTAGAATATGAGTAAAGAACACGTATGTTGGGGGGTGGCGTCAGCTGCAGGTATTTTAATACTGGTACGTTAATCCACAGCTGTGCAAGAGGAAGTGCGTAAAAGAAACTGTTAGGATCATTCAGCCCTTACAACCTTTTTTATATCGATGAGTTCCACTTAATTGAGTAGACTACTTAATCTCCTGAATGTCTAGACTGGTTTACAAACCTCTGTGAATAAGTATGATCATACATATTTTCATCAAGCATCAAACCAAATCTGTTTTTGGTCTTGGTCATATATAGTTTTTCAAAACAGCACACCGTAACAAAAAACATTTGTTCTATTCACAGGTTTTAATAATATTGACGCTGATTAATGTATCGTGTTTTTCAAAGCAAAGACGCCACCTGAATTCTAAAACTGTGTTATGTGGGTGTTGAATAAATAATTTAACATTTACGATATAATGTTCTCCAAAGACCCATCTCTCGTCTTGAGCAAGTTATTGATCATTCCTTTCACATTACATCCTTATTCCATATTTCGCGACAGCAGCATTTCACGTCTCTTCAATTCTTACTTCATCCTTTCATCAGATGTGTTTCCCGACCCTATTCTCTGTCTCCTCTCCAGTGGCTCAAACAACTGCGTTGCACCCAAATACACCCTACGCTCCCAGAATTACCACTAATGTGCTACTAAGAATATGACAGTATATTTTTCAAACGTCACTATAATTGATTGCGTTACTTGTCTTCTGGTCGTCAATACAAGAGTTATTCTTTTTCTCCTGGTACATCGACCCGAATCCTAAACGATTTCGTACACCAAAAGGTGACATTTTCAAACGCCAGCTATATCCTTGTGATGACTGAAAAATCATATGGCACATTAACATCAGATGGAAATCGGCGCCTACATTCGCGCTCATCTCCTGAGTCCCCGGTCAAAAATACTAACTTCAGCAACGTTACATTAATCTGAGTGCTGATAGCTATGCTGATAGAAGAAGGAGAACCATTATTGCATACATAATATAACCGTTGACTCAGATCACTCACATTTTTCTATCCTAGTCCGTCGTAATGAATTAACGTACAGACTAAATATCGAAATAACGTCAGTGTTCTAGTAATTTGTCTGTTGTGTGATCTTCGGTAACATACCATAGAGCATTTTTAGAGCTTTTACTGAATATTAGAGAAGATCTGAATAGTGACAACAGGAGATTATGTCAGAAACACTTGTAGAAATCATAGAACCTACTTTGACTTTCAAAAAATAAGATACTCGTGCACAAAACAATCATGGAGCCTAGTGATATGTCTTCTGAGACCTACATGGGCTTCAGGCAAAAAATTCGTAGTTATTAATGCCCCTCTAACCCACTTTTTTTCACACTCCATATGTGTACTGGACACACTCTGCTTTGCAACCCTTGAGTCCTTACCCCAGTCATGACTCGTTCCTTTCGTCTAGCTGTCGCAATGTATCCAGCCTCTATTAATTATTTTTTCCTATGCCGACTTTTTCTACAAACGAATACCTTCCTTTTGTTTTCATAAGTCCTTCAGCCCCCACCCCTCCACACACGACCACTGACAAGCTTTTTAGTAACTAAGTGATTATTTTAATAACGAATACACCAAACTGTTCATCAGTTGAACTGTGCCGACCCTGTGACATATCTAGAACTTCTATAAATCGAAAATTTCATCATTCAAGACAGAGAACAGGGCTGATTCGAGTATAGTGTTTGAAGAACTTATTGTAATAACCAGACAAGTACTAATAGCAAACTCTGGCAATTGACGCAGCAACTACACTCCTTCTAATCGAATACAGATTCGTGGATATCTTTTCTGACTGTATCTATTTACTCTTACTCTTGCACATGCCAGCTTATACTTTCTGAAAACGTGACCATAACCAGTATAACGATGATCCACGTGCGTCTCAAGAACAACATTCAATATATTAATTTTTCAGTATTGCGATTGCAATATATCCAATGTCTGTTGATCATGAACGAAGTATGAAGCATCTCTCTTCTACTCTCCCTAAGTGAAGACAAACTGAAAATTTGAACTGATCATAAGGCTCTCACGTCATCTATTTAATTACAGTTAAATCTTATCAATAAAATTAGAGAAATGATTCTTCTGTGTTCTTGATCATTGGATAAAAGTGATTAGATTTACTTCCGCCCTGTCTTACAGCTAGATATTACTACTCAAAAACATAATACACCACTTCTCCCAACATGTCCCAGCTTTAATATTATTTTCTCGAAACTCATATCGCGCAGTAGCTCAGTCAGTTTCGCAGAAACTTTCTTATCAAAGAAAAATCCCATTTCCCCAACGAGTTTCTCCTCGAAGTCGTTAATAGCTCACTTCGTCGGATAGACTATTGTAAATCTAAAACCTACCTATTCGATTGCTAAAACGAGTGTCGTTATATAGTACTCCCTATATAGCACGAAGAACAGCCAACTTTTTTCCGAGTATCAAAGATTAGGAATTATTTGACAAAAATCAATCATCGCTGAGAATGACTAGATCTATTTCAGTGATCTACTAGTCCTATCGGCAAATCACTATTTAGAATGTCATTTTAGTCTTCACTCGTACCATCCAGCAATCCACAGGCCTCCGTCAGATAGAATGTTTTATCGATACACGCTCACATCGCATTAGAGGTTCCAGCTGCTCACGGCGTAATACGCCCTATGGACAACGCAACCCTGTTCATTCTTGTCTTACTTTCAATACTCCGGACAACAGCCTTTCATTACGCAGCGAAGTCATTCATTAGTTGACTCATCATGGACCAAATTGAAACTAATAACGAAAGATTTGCATGCTAAGATAAGAGAAGCTGATAGAATTATGATTCTTCTTTAGTTAAATTTAACACTCTACACTAATAATATACGCCTATACCTAAATTCACTACTACTTGCTATACTCTCCATCATTTTATTAACTCATCATTATATACCGTACTTAGTTCTTTAGGGTTCGAGTCTGGCCTGTTGATTTGATCCTACGGGGTTCTATTATTAGTACTATACTATATCCATATAGTGTATTAGTACTATCCCTTACCCGTCATACTAAGGCACTGACTATACCTCTTAGCTTACTTATCACCGGTGTATTATGCCTACAACATATATAGTCCGTCAGATATACCCATCAGCACTACATAATATAACTCTATATATACTCTAATACCACTAAATATTGTTGATCCACCTACTATCGTCGAAATCTACTAGTAAGCGCCTTTGATTTGCTCACTCCCCAACTGTCATTTTTTACTGAGCTTTATCCTTTCGTGAGCTCTGATTTTTGAATATACCTACTATGTTAATATACGTATGATACTCGGCTGATCTAGAGTAGGAGTAATCGGTTCTGGGCGGGGTTTGAGTAGTAGTTGGTGTTGGTTGTGGTTGGTATGTGGGTGGATGTCTGTGTGTTGGTGCGTGGTGAGTGTGTTTTCGGTCTATGTGGTGGTGTGTGATTCCTCTTCGGCCTATTTGTTTTTTTTTTTTATATGCCTTTAACTTTTATCTATCTACATATCCTCTTACCCTATATATTATTATTTCCTAACTGATTTTATATGTACCTCTACTTCTTAATAGTTATATTTAATATTTACTGTTATTATCTATAATACGCTCTATGTATATCTTCTTATATACCATCTAATATCATATACCTTATATTTCTTCTTACCTCTAATCCGTTCTACTTCCCTACTCACTTAATATCTACTTACTTAATATCTATTATAATCCTAACATAACTATTAATCCTCATACAACATATCCGCCTCTCCAAGCACGTCCCATCCGATATCGCTACAGCCCTTCTGTTGGCTTCCCTACTCATTGTCCGTCCATTAGCAAATTTGCAGCATGCATCATTATTCCCCTTTGTATAGCCTTCTTCTTCCGCTCACCTCATACTCAGTTCATAAGTTTTCCGTTTCTTCCAAATCCACCTTGTCTTTATTCACAGATTCATTTTTCTTTTTTTTTTTCAAGTCTTTGTGCGAGAATGAATCTATAGACATAGTTCCCCTTCTATCTTTTTGTCACACCAGTATCCACTAGCTATGACGTCTTTCTCCTTGGGCCTATACCTGTGCCTCTTCTCCGCATAGTTTTGGTCAAGTCACCAACCTCCTACACTTCGTCTCCTCTCGTCGCTATTAACGACTACAGTTTAAAAATCTCTGCTCATATTCTTAATCTTCGACGTTGTGACTGGCGACGTTCATCTCCTTTTCTTCTGTCATTCCTTTCCTTCACTCTCCCACTTTCCGTAGTTTCAATTATTCGAATAATAGAACCTTGGCTAAACTCACCTCATGGGAGTCATTCCTTGCGCTATGGTGTATAATTCCCTCGCCGGTGTTTCTACGTGATAACTTAGAGGTGATCCGTGTCTCGTTGGGTATCTCGTTTCGTGTGATATCTCTTCGGCGAGAGTTATCTCCGGGAGGATAATCTTGGTCCGAGTCCCACAGTCCACTTTTATCCTTATTTTCTCTTTCCATTTCGAGTGGGGCCGGGAGGCTTTGTTGTGGATGTCTCCTCTAGGACCTTGCTGACCTTTTTGTGCAGAGAAAGTGAATTTACCCTCTTCTATTTATACATCACTATTTCCTTTTACCTAGCCCATGCCTTTAGTTCTACTTTTATATCCTTGTTTTATTGTTACCCTTTTTGAGTGCTCCTTCATTGAGACGTGATATTGTTGTTAAATTTTTATGAAAGTATAATATCAAAATATAACGTGTTATAACCAAGTGTATGATGTCTCTGATACTATCCATCAACCACTTACTCATCTGTCAGGTTCCCAGCCTGAGCACCCTACCCTTCTCTTTTCTGGTCTCCTAACTTACTTATTCTATCTAGTTCTCTTATTCTTACTTCCTCATCCTAAACTGAGTGTCCTTCTGCATACTTTCATAAGCGATTTCGTCGACTATTTCAAGACTCCCAAACCACCCCAGGTGCCCCATACGCGTCCCAGTAGCAATTGTGCCCGACGACTATCTTCTTTATTTTTTTTTTGCCACAATCCTGTGCTCTTCCGTCACGATCGCTTCTCCTTTACGTCTTACTCCATAATGCTGAAACCACCCCTTCCAAGGCAACTTGCCGTAGCACCCTAGCACTACCACTTTCTACATTTGGCCCGTATCATGTATCACATACCCTCTCCGTCACATCCGCTACCTCCCAACCAGCTCATTGACCGAGCCCACAGAAGCATCAATTAATCTCAGCACATCGCACCTCCTTGAAAAATATTTTTACGGAGTTGGAAAATCTCTTCCACGTCACATTACACTGAGAATATTTGTGTGCTCCACTTCTCGTTACATTAGCTGCCTGACTTAACGCGATAACCACAAAGTTCCCATTGTCATCGCCTTCAACGTCCCTCGTCGATAACATTCCTAACTATTTTCTACTCCCCCTGATTAGACATCATATGGAAGACACCATTAAACAGCACTAATTTTTGTTATATGATACGAAGAGATATAAGATTATTAACTGCATTATAAAGAAATCTGCCAGCATGCAAAGAGATATTTCCTGCACAAACATTAATATCTATTGATTTCGATATTCTCGTAGAGACTCTCCTGACAAACCAAATCCCCGCTTGCTGCTGACCTTAATACTCCTCATCCACCAACAAAGGTGAAAATAGGTTTCATAAGTTTTTCACAAGTCACAATGTTCGCTCATTTATCCCTCACCGCCAGACTTCTTCAAAATGTCAATCGGTTTTGATCATCATCGAAAAATAACTTATAGGACCAGATGAACACTATCTTCAATCTGCTGAGAATTATTTCACACCCCTGTAAAAATACCCGTAACTGTAGAATCTGTGTAGGACCCCACAGTGTTTCTTCCCTAAAATGACTGTCTACTTGTTTGAACAGGAGGTTTGGAGTTATGTACAATACAAAAATCGACATAGCGAGAATGCTATACGCCAAAGCTCAATGGGTAAAAATAATCAGGACAAATCAAAAGTGCAATCTTACGCGCACAAATTACAGCTTGCACCATGCCTCCGCGGTGTTTAATTACCCGCCAACACAACCCCAATCCTCAACCTAAACTCCTTTCCTAAATTTTTCCAGTGAAGCGCAGGCAGTTGCTGGCAACCTGTCTGCTTGTATTGCCCACACTGGGCCGCACCTCAAATAAGAACAAAAGCAAAGGCCCTTGAAGTTCATATCCGTCCCTGGCCAAAAGTAAGCCTCAACAACCCAGTCCACTGATGCTAGCTTCTCAACAAACCAGCAATGAAATTAAGCTGGTTCATCCAGTACATACTTTGGAAAACATTCCTGCCAAGACACACTGTGTGTCCATACTTACCAAATATTTCACACCAAACGATATGCAACGAGGAAGGTCTCTTTGTCCTTTATATTCGCCTACTCCACTATGTACTCAATCCCCGAAAAGAAGTGCCTAAACACACAAAAAAGAATAGTCGCCAAGGCTAAAGATTCATTCGTTTAAAATATAGAGCGTCCGAATTTTAAAACAAAAAACACAGTAACCCGAGACGTAAAATTGCAACTCAGAAGAGACATCGCTAATAAATCCTAAGCTCCAGAGACAAAAGTAATGTGCTTCAACAGATTGTAATCTCAAACCAATCACAAGCTATTGAACAACCACCACAGTCAGACCTTTTCTAGATAGGTCTGCAAGATTAACTCTAGCTCTTCCGAATGCTTCCTATTAGGCTCTTCCCCGAATTTCTCATATAGACACTCCCTAATTAGATTGTTTATACCCTATGAGATGAAATAATAACAGCTCCCAAATGGAGCTTGATCGTATGCCCATTTCTCTTCTATTGCTTCCTGCCACTTGGGCCGAGAAGGTAATGGAAAACTGGTTCAAAACGTAAACGTTCGCAATCACGCTTTAAGCGTTCTGGGTCTGTTGGAGGCATGAGGAGAGACCCAGAAGTCCCCATCTCCAATCAAACTGTCCAACTCCAAAATCACTCGCATGATGAATTTACTTGCAAAATCTAAAGTATCGAGACTTGCCAATCATCGACACCTATATTGAAAACTCAAAGTATCGCAACCCACACATTCTCAAAAGAAAATACCGCTTCCGGGTGACACCTTTTCCTTCCCCATTTCCATGGTTACTTACTCTATTTCCCCTCCCCATTCCAGAATTGCTTGCTAGCAGAGATACTTGATACCATGCTCTCATTTATAAACATGCAGATTATATTGGGTTGCTGCTTCAATTACCAACCAAACCCACATAAGTTGGACTTGGTTGAACTCAACTCATCTAGCATTCATGGTGAAGCCCCTTTAACAAATACTTCTGAAAACTCCTTCCCAAAAGAGGTCATACAACCTAATAAATCTCTCTTGTATGACTGCTCTTTACCTCCATAATATGTTGCCCCTCCTCCTCGCCGGAGATCCACGTCTCAATCTTTCCTCTCATCCAAACCCACCTCGCCACACTACCCCTAGTTCACATAAGACAATTTGTCTCTAATACAGAACAATCGATCATAATATTTTAATCAGCGACATGCCACTTTCCTTTAAGGGAATTGTCGTGGCTACCCACTCTAATTTCGAAGAACTTGTTCAACTAATAAACATATGTACACCAAAGTTTATATATGTTTGCAGGAACTTCGGCTATGTCATCGTGACTTCTTTCAACCGTCCGAATATAATCGCTGATAACCTCTATAGAACGAGGTGACAAAGATAGGGAGGTGCAGAATACTTTATTCACACTCAAAGCACATATATCCAGTCCCCTCTCCTTGCAAGCTAAGCATATCTCTTCTCTCATCCCACTTTTGTCATCTATTTGGCTCACCGAGTATGCTGAAGGTCGACTTAGCTGATCTTTTTTAAACACATGCTTCCTACTTCCGGTTGTTATAGCTGTCAGAAGACTTGTGTCAACGCTCCGTCACCGCATTATGGGCGACTCTGTCACGCTCGTCTAAAGTCTACGATCCTAGTCGATTTCCTAACCACCTTCTCCCATGGATGCCTTAACACAGGACTCCCTACATATGAAACTTTAGATACAACACTTCTCCTTGTATTGATATTTCCTTTTGCTCCCATTCCTTATAGATCGCTTTACCTATCCCACTTCATTAATTTATTCGGGCAGTTGTTCATCTACTCTAATAGCTTTAAAATGAGACATGTACCAAGGCCCAAATTCAAAAACCTAACTCCGAGCTGCGTTTATGATCGAGAGAATTGGGCTCCTTTTTATCAGTGGCCAGCAGCTAATTCCATCTTCTCCTTCAATAACCGATTTCAGACATTGATGATTCCTTTCGCATCTTCTCAGGCAAGTCGTCAATCCTCAGCTAGCAAAAGGTTGCATTCCGCAATCTTCCTCCGGAAGGCGGTCGACAACCCCTTGGTGGTTCCCCAAAGTGCGCAATGCCAACCGAGAGAAAAGAAACTCTACAGTAATACAAAAACCCGTTCTAGCCCAAATCGAGATTTATTTTTAAAGCAGCCACAGCGAGATCTCGGGAGAATTAATTGCCAACTGACAAACAGTTTTTTTCTCGACTACTATCGTACTGTTTATTTACAGTCAACGTCCCCTTCTTAAGTGTGGAAAGTAAAACACAGAAAATACTTCGTCGATCGCAATCCAACTCCTCACCCACAGTTCCTCGCGGTATGGGCATGATATAACTGAACAACGTACCCAGCTCTGGCTTGCCTAGTCAGCGGAATGCGTTAGGTCGTAGTTTTTGCTAGGCCACTTTCGAGTGTCTTTCCGCTACACTGAATTACTTTCAATAAACGAGAACTGACACAGCAACTTGCCGAGACTTTTCCAATCAATCGAAAGGGGAAAGATTCATACCTTGTAACAGCTCTTTTCACAACTTGCAGAGTATCAAACTGCATTTGCAAATGGTAAAGACGGTTCTTGGTCCAGATATGATTTGGTGCATCATGCTTCCGTCCATATCCCATTCCCTTCGGCGTCAAGCTAATTTTGCTGATCAGTATAACAGAAATCTGATCGAGATCTTTCTTTTCCGTCATTGTGGACCACAGCTTTTTTAATTCCTGATCCCCAAACCTTGCAGAAGGAGTCCGAAGTTGGCGGACGAGTTCCAAAAACCTAATTTCGTCTAACCTGCTGTCCTTCGCTGTAAATTAATGAGAAGAATGGTTTTTTGGCCGCTTGTCTCCGTTCTGGAGAGCCAACCAAACTTTTTTTTCAAACTTCCAGTTGGTTTTCCTGCTTGTGTCTAAAATCGTCTCGTACTTGCTGATACTCCTGGTTAAAACTAGACCATTGACACCTGGGATAGTCCTTCCACTGGTGGGATTTGTTCTTGATGTGTTTTAATTCCATTTTATAAAAAGATCTGAAGGGAAAATTTTGTACCTTCCTCGCCTATAATACTTTTCTCTCTATATATACTTCCATTCGCTCTTTGTCGTCGGTACCAACTCACTTTTTTCATCTAAATTGACTCTGTCAAAGATCCATCCAGGGTCGGTTCTCTTCTGTTCTATCATCGCCACTTTACTCTGGAGAAGGCGTTCCGCAGGGTAGTGTGTCTAGAGTTACTACTATTGTGCTCTTCAGATTTAATGATACGTTACTTTCAATCCTCAGCGATCGTCCAGTTTTTCTCTCTTTTCCTCCCTTTGCATTTTATTTATGCATCTTTCTTCAGACAAAATGCCTTTTCTCGAATGGGAACTTTCCAACATAGTTCTATTGAAATATTTAGTCTTCTTCTTAATCTAGATCTTCATTTTTCTTTTCCATTTTTCTCCACCTTAAAACCCAGTCTGTGCTTTTTGCAAGAAATATAGGGAATTGCGAAGAACTTGCCAATCTTTCTCCAGCGAACTAACTATATGCTGTCGCTATCCATCCTTTACTTTCACGCTGCCAAATTTCTAGGACCATTCTAGATGACCACTTAACATTTGCACCGCATATTAAACACTTGAATAACAACTGTCTTCGGTGCCTTCACCTATATCGTCATATCGCCTCAATTAAATCTGGGTGCCTATGCAAGTTCCCTTTTACGTCCTCCTACACTAGCCTAATCCGAGTCGGAAACTGAACTGATGCCTGTGCAATAATACGGGTCAGTACCTCCACAACACTACTGACATCTATTAGATTCCATCCCAAATGAGGTGCGATCCTTATCTCCACTGGGCCTTCCGATCGTCCCCCCAGTTGAGCCTTGAAGTTGAATCCAATGTAATGCCATTCTCTCTTTGAAGAGAAATATCATCATGTTGTACTATGTATTATCTTAAATTTTCAAACCCCATATACGGTCCTGCTCTGACATCCGAATTCTGCTGAGATTACCTCAGAATTTCAATTGACGTGCATTTTTATCAAACACGGCTTCACTCAACATTCTCTTAAATTTTCTTCTACATACCCTTTTGCAAAAAGGTGCTGGTCCTTTCTCTACGACGAAGGGTAAACACCTAGGCTATTCGCCGCGTTCTTCCACATTTGCTTGACTCTGAACTTCTCTCGTCTCAAATCTAGCCATTCTGCTGCCTTGGTTAAAAGCATCACTCCTGTCTCATTCCGCAGTTCACGGTGGATTACCTCCAGTGTTTACTGACGGCTCCAAAACATAGGCACAGTGTGGCCATCTGCTGTCTCTTCCTGACCGCCTAACCTCTCCATACCCCAGCGCGAGCGCGAAATTAATCGGCAGAATTAATGTCTTATCAGATTTACCCTTTCTCGAATCCTTAATCCTTACACTTCACGATTCACTTCATTATTTCATTTATTCAGATTCGCATCAGCGCCCACCTAGCGCTTAAAATTCCCTATTCTAAAAACACAATGTGTCCGCTGTACAACTTCTAGAAGAGTTTCCCATTCCCTGTAAAAACAAACTTGTTTGATTGTTGGTAACCCCTCTCATGTAGGTAAATACTGGGCAATCGTGAAATCTCTGACGAGTAGGCCAAAATTGCCAACGTTGTCCTTCTTTTCGGAGTGTTCCTAGGTACCTTCCAGTGAGCATTCGATCAAGGGTGCCCTCCATCAATGCCGATTTACTATCCTGCTCTCCAACAAAGACTTTCGATCTTGTTGACATGTTGGCAAGAGTGCTGGACAAGTGATTAGCGGGGAGCGAACTCAGAAACCATAAATCCAACAATTGGTGAATGTTCTTTTCTCCCACAGACGAAAACGCTAACACGAGGTGATACTTGCACGCCTCCTTATTGGCCACACCTACATCACTCACAGTCACTATATGTCACGGACCCTTCCTGCTCCATTTGCAAATATTGCTGTACCGCACACCTCTCAATTCTGTTCGCTCATTACTTCATGAGGTGTTCCCATCTGGCCGTTATTCGCCGTTGTCATTTTCTCTACTTTAACGGTCCATAACACCCTTCTGAAAGCGATTATCCGCCATATCTTATCTGAATCTATCCCACTTTAAAAATACTGAATTTTTTTTTCCTTCAAGAATGAATGATTTTTCTGTAACCTCAATATGGGTAATAAATCTTTATGACTATTGATAATAAAGGGGGATATTTCATCAATATATATTTCTTTTTCACTGTGACTGGAAATATTATTTCGCAATCAAATCTCCCTTAAGACCTTGTGATTAATTCTATTTATATTGTCTTAGGTAGCCTCCATGTGCTGATTTTCAGCCAGTATGGGCCGCTTCTCTGTGAGCCGTGTGTGAGTCCTGTTATCAGTCTGTACTTTCAAATATTATTATAATATTTATTTTATTTTATATATTATATATTGATATATATATATATAGTTTTTATATAATAAATAATATAGTATATAATAATATATTATATATATATATATATATATATAAATATAAATAAATTATATATATATAATATATAATATAATATTATATGTATATATGACGTATTACTATAATATATTATACCAGCATGATGATGTAGAATCTCAGTTATCTCGCAGAAAGTCCATAAAGTCCATAAAGTCCATAGACCACAATAGACGAAGATCGAACTTATTACTTTCAAGCGCAGTTCGGATTTGGAGGAATTTGGGCTCCACTGTTTCTTCAAGCTTTTCTGCAGAGAGCAACGTTGTTGCAAGACCGAAAAGTGGAAGCACTTTACAATGTAAGTACTACTACTACTACTACTACTACTACTACCTACTACTACCAACTACTAACCACTACTACTACTGTACCGCAAGACTCACTACCTACTACTACTCACTACTGACTTACTAACTACTTACTTACCTAGCTATCACTACTACTACACTACTACTCTGACTACTACTACTACACTACTCTCTACTACTATCTTAATAATAAAATTTAATAATAATAATAAATATAGATAAATAATAATAATAATAATAATAATAATAATAATAATAATAATAATAATAATAATAATAATAATAATAATAATAATAATAATAATAATAATAATAGCAAGAAACTTGGCTTCACTGATCACTCCTCCCAAACTACGTTGGTGCTTTTCCAACATTCGTTGGGCTTCGCCTTCTGAAAAATGACCTTATTGGCGATGTACAAAATGAAATATTCCAAAAAGGCTTTATAGTGAAAATGAAAGTTGAAATATAATAGTATAAACCCGGTTGGTCTCGAGGTGATTTTTTTTTTTTTACAGTGCCACCACCACTCACGGGCGACCTTTTCAAGGAGAAGATGTCACCCAAACTAACGCAAATTACCAGATGAGCACAGGAAGCAGGCTTTGAAGTGAGGAAGCACCGTACAGCGAAACATAGCCTGGATTAACAATATCCGGGAACAGCAAAACCTGTATGTTGGCAGACACAACACCCCTTGCTTGTCTCTCGAGGCGTGTCCGTAAAGGCTGGTGGTACGTGAGTGATATAGTTTCCTCGATGCACTTGCCGCTTTGGTACCTATAGAAAAGAGATAAAGCACCAACATCGCGCCGCAAGTACGGAGCAGTTAATAAGTCTTTTGGCCTTTGACTCGAACTCTTATTCCAAAAAGCCGGCCCTGACAATCCCACCGAGCCCCTCTCAGGATAGAGAGCAATTATTCCATACAAGGGCGGAACTGAGAAGTTATTAGTGGAGTAACTGAGAAGGAGGAAAAAAGTTTTTCGGTGCATTCGTATAATCAGAACTCCCAGTTTCTTGAGGGGGCCGCCCCTAGCAGAGGCCGCGGGTGATGTGGAGGCGGCCAAATAGGTTTGTTTGTGTTATGTTAAGCCACGGATGTTTATATTTTGTCAACAGGAGATGACGATAGAACCGTCGAAACGAGATAGGGAAATTAAGAAGTGTTTATAGAGAGGGATGAGGTGAGATGAGTGGTTTTTTAAAGAATTGAACTTCCACAAGTTGATGAAACGACTCCCAACCCGGAACATTTCTAATCCAATCTGCTAAGAAAAAGTATCGAAAAAGATACAGAGACGAGAGCAATTCTAGAAGTAGAAAGGAGGGAGCAGAATTGAAAATGAGTTGAGATTGAAGGGTCGAGGTCATTGGCATACGAGTGATAGAGTAAGATGTGCAGGTGTGATAGTCATTAATTGAAAAGTAGGAAATAAAGTAGGAATAAATTCAGAACCTCTGAGATACACCAAGCTATTAATGGAAGCTTGGGATAGAAAAGAAGAATGTCGCCCGGTCAACAACAGGCCGGTAGTGAGCGATTTTGAAAGGAAAACTAGGACAGAGAGGTAAGCAAAGAGACAGTAGGAAAACCCAAATGGAGGGAGCTGGAGAGAGAGTGACGCTTGGATCATAGTCTGGAGCCCGAGCTCAAAGATGCTTTGATAGTCAATGGCGCACACCACGCAAGTCTCTTCCGTAGTTTCCTAAGGGCGAAACCATAATTCAGTAAAGGAAATGAGAGTTGAGAAGGGTTCCTAAAAGATCTTAGAAGATCAGAAGAGGCTCATGTTTTTTCTGGAATTGGTTTGGCGACATGTGGCATGTGCTTCTCAGCAACTGAGGGATGTGTGGGTATAAGACATAGAAAATATAGTTGAGATCCGAGGAACGGGGATCAACATGAAGCCACCATCCCGTTAATTAATTCGGGTAAAGAACGTCCAGCTGGGCCTTGCCGCCTTCCTAACGGTTTCTAGATTTTCAGGGAGCCCATTACGCTCGATCAAATTAATCACAGAAAGAGTTATTAGGACACTTGAGAGGAGAACGAGGAGGAAGAGAAATCCCAGAATCGTCTAGGGTTGAGTTAGAGGAAATCGGGAGTCGAAGAGATTGGCTTTTCAGTTGAGAATTGAGAAAAGTTAAGCAACTAGTAACCATCAAGAATCGAATAAGGAAAGGAAAGCAGATTTACAGAAGTTTTAGAGATATTTTTTGGCAAGAGGACATAAAGATTTTATCAGTAAGTAGAACCAAGGAGGGTAGTGCACTTTCGTTTGATGAAAGCCCGCTGCTCGTCGAAGAGTATTCCCTGTAGGGACGATTTTAACCTTGTAGGCGAATGAAAAGATGAAGATCGATTATGCAAAGATGATAGGAGAACGAGAATTTTTTCGCCACGTGCCCGGTGATACATGACACTGTTCTCTACCTGAATGAGCCCAGAGAGCAAGCACAACCGAACCATGGCTTATAAGGAGAGAAAGATTTAGTCTAAGAAGGAATTGAGGCGCCTGCCATCCATCAGATCGATATACAGCTCCCACCTTATCCGGCAGAAAGCCGAAGCGTTCTACCTTAGAAGTCAAAGCACGTCATTCCAATGTGTAGGCTATCGTAGGAAGGCAACCCAAGGCTCCCCAACCGCTGCCCGATCAGATAGGAGCAGAAAAGAAATCACATGGCATAGATTTGGCAGCTGTTTGGATGAGATATTATATTAGTTTTAAAATGTAAGTAGTAATGTAGGTGGTGTGGTCAGATTTAGCCAATCAGCAGCGAGAGCGCTGGTTTGATTTATGGAGGAAAGGCACTCCAGTGGTGCAACATTAGGTCATAGTGTGTTTCAATGAATTGTTGGACTATCCGGAATGTGGTGAGGGTTTTTTTAATTAGTTGCTGCCGAGATCGTTGGAGAAATTGCTGAATGATTTGCGGCCTCTTCCCGCACCTAAAGCAGTATGAGAGGACTCCAATCATTCATATTCAGTGTTGGTACATTGAAATCCCGCTAAAAAGTAGAGGATCTCAAAATTTTGATTGAAAGTGATATAACATCTCCGTGAGAGTTAAGATCATTTCAAAGAGAGAGGTGTGAAATTATTTCTTGTGTCTATTGAGGAGAACAATAGCAGAAGCACAAGATTATTGTAGTAGATAGGAAGAAAGATTTTAAGCCACGAGAAACATCGGGTTAGGACGATCTCTAATTCTCGAGCACTGTGTTAAAGGAGTGTCTATGTTTACATAGGCACATACTCCAACCTTCAGACTGAAGCAACTTCCTGTTTTGCGACTGCCCGAAGCAACTTTGAGTTTAATTAAGAATATTTAAATAATCAAAGTAATTGGAAGTTTCTCAAGATATTAAAAATCAAAGTAATAAAGTTCAAAGTTTCTTCAGATGGTCAGTATGAGACCGCCCTTAGCAACGTTCGAGCTTGTCTCTAGCTATCAAGTTCAATGTTGCTTCTGATAGTTGCTTTGCGGCCGCCCGTGGCAATATCGAACTTAGCCCAAGCTGTTAAACTCAAAGCGTGAATAAAATCGTTGCAAAGTGACAGA
>JABUQX010046977.1:25000-45000 GCA_015478945.1 Trachelipus rathkii
TTGTTCACCACAGTCAGTGGTATTCTCATTCTAAAGATATAACTGGTAAACTCACTTACCAATTTTCTTTCCATAGCCAGCTTGAGCAGTTGATGCAACTCTCCTATCTTTTTCCTTGATCTTTCTTTTATTTAGAATTAGGATATATATATATATATATATATATATATATATATATATATATATATATATTATTATAATTATATATATTATAATATATATATACTATATATAGTATAGTATAGTATATATATATATATATAAGCATAAGCAACAAACCTCTGATCTTTCACGTACCTATAATTGTGTTAAAGAAAACCTGGATGTTTTCAATTCCTCAGTAACTCGGCTCTTCATCTTGACATATCTTTTTCAACTTAACTCCTTGTAAATTAATAATAAACTCATTTGTCATTTAGGTTCCTCAGACCACTTTCTCATCTCCATATCTAAATATACTTAGTGATCAACTTCATCGTATCTTCAACCTTCTAAGCAAGAAATTTTTCCTTGAACTTTATTTAGTTTGCACTTCTTTGACTTTGATTTCCCATGACTTTCTAACTGCATTGACGGAAGGAGTTTCCCTGAGTGCATAGAAGGCATTTCTGAGGTAATTATTTATATTAAGAAAGAATAAGTTCCTTTTTCCATTTCTCTCTCTCTCTCTCTCTCTCTCTCTCTCTCTCTCCTCTCTCTCTCTCTCTCTCTCTCTCTCCTCTCTCTCTCTCTCTCCCTCTCTCTCTCTCTCAAAAAATAAAAAAATAAATAAAAAAAAAAATAAAAAATAAAAACCGAGTTAACTGCTGTTCTGGTACAATGGTCGCACGAAAGCTGTTTTCATGAATTACGGTTATCCTTAAACTCCAGAAAATTATGCTCTTTATATGTAAATAGAAGCTAGTCATCTTACTATAAACTCCAATCTCTTTTAATAATATAATAAATCTGTTCTGCTCTCTTTTCTCCCCGCTGCTACTGGCACGCTGTTGAAAATAGTAAATTTAACTTTGGACTTTTATTTCGTCAGTTCTATAATATATATACTATAGTATAATATATATATAGATTATATATATATATAATAATATCTACCACATATATATTATATATTTATATTATATCATATATATATATATATATACTATATATGTATATATATCTTACAATGATTATATGATAAATATATATAAAGATACAATATATATTTATTTATATGTAAATCTATATTATACTATATATATATATTATATAGTATAAACTTTATATATAGTATAATAATATTATATATATATAGTACTATAATATATATTATATAAATACATATTATATATAATATTATAATATATATTATATATATATATATACTATAGTAGTCGATATATATATAGTAATTATATATATAATATATATTATATAATAGTAATATTATATGTATATATATTACTAGGTACTATATATAATAAGTATAGTATAGTAATATATAATATGTATGGATTACTAATATATATATTATATAACTAGTGTTTGTATATTATGTTGCATAATATGCAAATAAATATTTTTTGTATATACATCACATATCAAGCTATTCATATTATTACTCTTATATTATATAGTATATATATATAACCTATATAAGATAGACATAGTATATATTATATATATATATATATATATACATAATTAGTATATAAAGATACTATACGCTAGGAATATAATATAATACATATATATATACGGGTTATATATATATATATATATATATATATATATACTTATTAGTATATTATATATATATATATCTTATATATATATATATATACTATATATATATATATAGTATATTATATCATATATATATATATATATATTATTATAATATATAGTATATATATATATATATAATATTAATATATATATATATATAATAATAATATATATATATTATATATATATTATATATGGTTAAATTTACTTAACGAATTTATATATATATAGATACCTATTATATATATATATATATATATATATAATATATAATATATATATAAAATATTATATATTATATATATATATATATATAATATATATATATATATATATAGTATATTAGGCATATATAAATATTGTAAAAAATCTTACCACTATATATATATATATATTTATATATATATATATATATATTATAGATATATATAATATTATATATATATATATATATATATATATATATATATATTATATATTATATATATATATCATATATATATATAGTATATATATATATATAGTTTCTCCCCGCTGCCTTACTGGCACGCTGTTGAAAATAGAGTTGTTAAAAAAACGATGTTTTTTTAAAATGTTTTTTAACATTTCGATTTATCTTTTTTTTTTAATTTTTATTGTTTTATTCGTTTTTTTTGTTTTTTTTGTTTTTTTTTAATTTTTTTAAATTTTATCATACCATTCTTCTAAATATTTATTATTTACCTTATTTTTATTATAGAAAACAGGTGTTACAGGAATTAATATTAATTAATATTTAAAGTTAATATACATTAAATGGGTTTTAAGTTGATAATATCTCCATAAAATTTTTGACAATATGGCTTGGAAGAAAACAAACACCTGGTCCATTCTCTATTTACTGTTAAGGAAAATCATACATCACAAAGGTAACAGAGCACTCTGTAAAATTGTCGGTTTCAACTTGAGGTG
The DNA here is from genome assembly GCA_015478945.1 of Trachelipus rathkii. NCBI lineage: Eukaryota > Metazoa > Arthropoda > Malacostraca > Isopoda > Trachelipodidae > Trachelipus > Trachelipus rathkii. Next base: position 27,722 of record JABUQX010046977.1, read on the forward strand.
GCCAATAATGGTTCAAGAAAAGAACAACACATACTGAATAGAAAAAAAATGCAGTGATGACATAAAAATGAAATACTTGGGAAATCAGAAAGAGAGTAAGAGTACAGCAAAATCAAGGAAATGGAAGCAAAGTAAAGAAATGCAAATACTAACAAAGCAGAAAAAGAGCACAAAGATACAATAAGCTTCGTTGAACACTGCTTCCTTATCACTGATAAATCAGATTATGCTTTCAAATTGCTCAATGTGGAAGACATAAAGGTCCATATATAATATATATATATAGTATATAATATATATATGTAAATATTATTATATATACTAGCTATATATATATATTATATAATATAATAATATATATATATACTATATTATATATAATATAATATACACGACAATATATATAATTTATATATCTATAGTATATATATATAATATTATATTATATATTATAATATATATATATATATATATATATAAAGTCATATATATATATAGTAGATATATAATATATATATACTGATAATATATTATATAATATATTTATATATATATTATATATTATATTAATATATATTCTATATATATATTATGAGTAAATATATATATATATATATATATATATATTATACTATATAATAGTTAATATAATATAATACAATATATTATAATATATAATCGTTATGATATATATATATAATATAGTATAATATATACATATATAAGGCCTATAATGCTTCTTTACTTTTATAAAAACAATTGCATACAATATACAAGCAAATTGAAAACACTATTTTCATTAACACTTTTCTTCAGGTTCAAGCTTCAGAGGTCTACAATCTGCAGCAAGGAAATGCTAATGTGGATGAAAGAAAAGTAATGGAGAATTTGCGTGAATTATATCCAGTTAGAGCGAGACATCTTCAGTATTGGAACTATCTCTGGGCCTTCACTTTCAAACAAATGTTCTCGTCTGCAGCATGTGATTAGTTTATGTACAGCATTGCAGATATCAAAAGTAGCACTTCCGAATTCTAGACCTTCGTGGTCACTTCAGCTGGCCATGTGACGAGAAGTTTCAGCACATGCAAATATCCATTCAAAAAAAGAAAACAGCTTCACACTATTATAAGGCAGAAAAACATTTATTCATTCAATAAATATGAATCAATAGTAAAGGGGGTATAAACGGGTTTTCAAAATTAAAGTAAAAAGTTGGAAGTAGTTAAACCGTCATCAAATTCATGTCAACCCTGAAACACATACACTTCAGTCCAGAGTTTCTGTCAGGTAGCTCAAGGTTTCTCTGAAGACATGATGTCTGAAAAAACCAAATCTAAAGACACGCTGTCCATAGCTTTGATTCAGAGTCTGACTCCTCCTTCTCTTCCACAAATGTACAGCATATGAGGATGAGGGATCAGATTTTAATCAGTAGAGGCCATGATGGAAAACAGTCGAGGATTTCAGGAGCAGAAGCCTAGTAGAAAAGGAATTATGTAATGAGGCCCCTGACGATTCTTTAGAAATTTAGTAATTTTAGTTAGGCTTTATCATACTAGTTACTAACTTATGGTACTTAATGTTATATTCTTTATTTGTGTAAGAAAATATACATTATAGTCAAATGACTCATTTCTCATATGATCATATTCATTTTCATGTACATTCTTAAGTTTTTACGCTTCAAAGGTAGAAGTGTAATGTTGAATAAATTATTATACTTATTTTTATTTTCTTTTATATTGTTATTTCTAACGTGCTTGATATTTGTTAACAGCTATGATCTATAGAGGCTAAAAAACTGATTAATATAGTTCTTTATTAGTTTAATAAATTTAATTAAAAACGGCAAAAATAACAGTAAAAGATAAGAAAAATATATATTAAAACAAAAAAACAGAAAAAAACCAGGATTTTGGTTTTTTTCAGATGGCGCATATGAATAATTTCAAAAGCACTAGCTTCTTTAATTTAAAACTCAAACGTATTTACTAGCTGGACTAATCTCCATGTGAAAAACCTAGTAATATTTAACTTTGGACTTTTATTTCGTTCAGTGTCATAGAGTATATATATATATATAATATATTATATACATATCCTATATATACTATATATATACTATATCTAGTATATATTAAACCCAACCGGAATATATATATAAATTTATATACAATATATATATATATGATATAATATATATATAACCAATACTATATTATATATATTATATTATATATTTATTATATATATATATAATATAGATAACTACTATTATATATATACTATATAAGTAGCCAGTTAGAATAATCATATATATTATATTATTATATATCTATTATATACTATATATCTATATAAATACATATATATATATATACTATAATACTTATTATATACGTATATATGGATATATTATGACATAGTATAATTTATACTATACGTTATATATATGATAATATCACATTAGTATATATAAATTAAATCTAATTCATGCCACTAATGACATATTGTAGTTATATTTTTCTCTCAGATGTAAAGTTTATATAGACATATATATATATATATCTATATAATATAATATAATATATATACATAGTATATATATATAATTGTTATAGATATTATATTAATATAATATACTAAATAATATATAATATATATATATATCTATAGATAATATATACTAATATATATAATATATTATAATATATTATATATATATAGATACTATATATATCAATATATATAAATATAGATAATATATATATATATACTCATAGTATATCATATATATATACTATTAGTATATGATACTAATAATAGTATACGGTAGATATATACTAATATATATATATTTATTTGCTTATATTATATTATACTATATATATATAATTATATACTATAATATAATTACTATTATAATATATACTATTATAACGTATATAGATAGATTATATTAATAGTATAGACTCGTATATATATATATATTATATATATAGATATATTATTATTATATATATATTATATAGTATAGTATATAATATATAGGTTATATACTATTGCCCTCACCTATAGTGTTATATTATTAATCATATATATTATATATAAATATATACTATAATATATATATTACTATAATATATTATATACTTATATATAATATATATACCATATATATATATATATATATAGGTAATAACATATTATATATATCTAATATATATATAATACACTATAGATACTATAATGACCGTAATATATAGCTATTACTATATAGATATATATGAAGTAAATAGTATATATAATACAATATATATAATATATTATAAATATCTAATAAAAGCCCAAAACTATAAGTAATATATAGTTAATGAAATTCTAATATAGTTATATACGTACTACTATATATATTATATATATAAATGGACTATCTAATTAATGTATACTTACGTATATATATATTTATATACTAGTATATACTAATATAGCTATAAGTATAGGTATATATACTATATATAAATAATATATCAAATTATTATACTAATATATATTATAAATATATATATAATACTAAATATATTATATTGTAAGTAACTTACCGCAATATAATAATATATAAAGGTGATAGTATATAAGTATATAATATATAATATAGATAATATATTATTACTATATATACCTTATAATATTATATATATATCATAATGGCCCTATAATAAAATTATTCTTGTAAAAATCCTTACCCATTAATATATATATATATATATCTATAGTCATATATAATATTATATATATATTATATAATAAATATATATATATATATATTAATATATATAGTATATATACTATATATATTATTCATATATATATATCATCTGTTATAGTTATCGATATTATATATATATGTATATATATATATATAGTAATATATATATATATATTATATATATAGTACTTATACTAATACTATATACTACACACTTAGTACTATATATCATATAGTAAAGCCCCTAATATCAAGATATCTATTAGTACAGATTATATTCATATATATATATATTATTATATATCATATATATATATAACTTATTATATATATATATATATATATATATACTATATAATATATATATATCTATATATATTATAACTATATATATATGTAAGATATAATTATATCTACTACTACTCATACTATAATATATTAGTATATAGATAATTATATATATATATAATATATATATATATTATATATTATACATATATATATATATATAAATAAGTATAATATATATTATATAATATTATATATAATATATTATATATATATATAGTTATATATTATATAAATATATATAAATATATTATATACCTACATATATATTATATATATATTATTTATATAGATATATATATTATATATATTATATACTATATATAATATAGTAATATATATATATATAGTATCTATATATATATAAATATATATATACTTATATGTGTGCTTGTGTGCGTGTGTGTGTGGTGTGTGTGCGTGTGTGTGTTATTTCCATAGTTCATCCTTATATATATCATATTGTATAGTATATAATATAATATAGTATATAGTAATATATTATATATATATATAATAGTATTATATATACTATATACTTATATATATTATATATACTATTATATATACTATGATTATGTATGTGGTGTATTGTAAAAAGTATCACCCTCACATTTCTCTCCTTCAGGCATTTCTTTACTGATTCATTCCACTTTTTCTTCGGTCACCCTGCCTGTCGATTCCCAGCACACTCACCCAACTATACATCCGCTTAACCGCATTACTCATAGATCATCCCAGAACAAGCACAAACCATCTCGAATCTGTACTTGTTCATTTAATTCTCTCATAATATACTCCTTTCTTTTACAATCCACACAACTCCCTAATTTGTGATTCCTCATTTTATCAAATTGCGCTTCTCACACGCATAAGCACACACACACACATGAAGCTGAAAACAATTTTTTTTGATAAGTTACGTTATCGAACTAAATGTAGAGCGACGCGAGCATAAGGAGAAGAATTTGAACTTTTGTCCTATATATTTATATAACATAAATATAGCATGTTTTGTTGTTTAATTTTGACAAACGAGGTGAAAGTGACATTGATCAAATTTTATAATATAAGTTTGTCGTTTCGTTTACTAAGCTTAAGATTACTTATGTAAGGAATTTTAAAGTCACGTTAAGGTAGAATATATATATAATTTTTTATTTTTTATTTTTTATTTTATTTTTTTATATTTTTTTTTTTTTTTAATGTGTGAAGCTATTTATTTAATTTTACAAATAATAGTTTTTATTTTGACTCACTACAGATTCATTTGAGTTTTTCAAATGTAGCGCGAATCATGAACTCGATATGCATATGGATATAGACACAGAGATAAAAGACATGATTCATATATATATATATATATATATTATATTATATATATATATATTATTATATATATAATATATATAATATATATATATATACTATATATATATATATATAGATAATCTATATATAATATATATATTTTATATAATATATTATATATATATATATTTATAATATATATATATATATATATATATATATATATATATATTTATATATTATATATATAGATATATATATACTATATATATTAGTGATGCTGCAGATGTCATTTTTTTTCGCATCTGAAGCGCGCATGCGGATGCGGATGTTTGATTTTTATAACATCGCGGATGCGGATGCGGATGCGGATGTTTAATATATATACTACTATATATTATATATATATATACTATATATATATCTATATATACTATATATATATAATATATAATATATATATATATTATATATATATATAATATAGTAATATATATATATTTACCGCTGTATAGTATAAAATTAAGTTTAAATACGGATTTCGTTCAAATAAAAAAATCACACATTATTATTATATATCGAGTTTTAGCCAAAATCTATTAATATAATTGTTACCAGGGTGGCGGGGATGACGACCCAACTCAAATGGACCACATCAACCACTTTCCCTACCTCGACCTTAATGCAAAGAGATCTTTACATGGATTATATTACTTTTTTTATCATCTTTTTTTTTATGCATGTGTGCACTAGTATTGAATTTCAAATATGGGAAGGTTGTGCTTAAGAACAGACATCAATTTTTCTGCCTTTTCTGGCCTTTTCTGCTGAAAAATACTTTTCTCTTTCATCACATATTTTCCATGAATTGTAATAAACGTTACCATGTAAACTAATTTGCACGTACCTCCCAGGTATTTCCTTAGTAAGTTTACTTAAGCGTGGTAAATACATTTTGCATTTTGCTTAATTAACACCTCCACAACTGATAGGATGGTCAGATTTGATTTGTAATTCTAGTCTTTGTTACTTTGTGATAGCTTTTCAATTCATTTGCACGCATCTTTGTAATGCGGTGTTCTTCATCACTACTGGACTGTAGAAAATTCTTCCAGTGAATCTCGTTATTGATTACTTGTAGAAGATGTTGGTTCTGTATAGTTATTCATTTTTTCCTTTTAATGATGGCTAATAATTAGACTGTCGGAGAAAGTTTTCCCTTGCAAGGTTTCTCAAGCGTAGATAAACATTTTGTTAACATTCCACCAACTGAGTGGATCATCATTTGAATCTAATAGTTTTTCTTAGTGATAGTTTTTCAATCATTTGCACTGGATCTTTTGATAATGCGTGTGTTTTCTTCATCACTCTGGACTGTAGAAAAATTCTTCAGTGAATCTGTTATTTGATTTACTTCTGAAGGTGTTGGTTTCTGTAGATTTTGTGTTTTCCTTTTAATGGGTGGGTAATTAATAGACTGTTCGGATATAAGTTTTCAACTGCATCACAAAGTAACGATTTAACTCTGTTCTAATATCGTTACAAAAACCTTTTATAACGGAATCTAAGAAGTTGCAATAGTTTTATGAAGGTCATTAATTTCCACAGAACCAAGCGTTTTTTCTACTCTAGTTTAATTACATCTTTCATTCTTTTTAAAACTGTCATCATTCATTTGAAGATGTTCAAAATGCTTCCTTGCGTTGAGATTTTAATGGTACTACATAAGAGACAGAAGCTGTAGAGGCGCTGATTTCGTTTGGTAGTTCTTCACTGGTTTCATAGCTTGAGCATACTTCTTTCATGCATAATGAAGTGTTACATATTCCAGCGAGTTAGAATGGTCTTTGATGGCATAAGATATGGAATATCAAGCCGTTTTTGAATTGCTTCAAACTTCTTTCGGCACTTTCATTTTCTTTTTTCAGATTCATCTTAAGTATTTTTATTAGAAAATTCTTATCAAATCTCGACAATAAACATCCGCGCAACATTCGCAGGGCAAAACGCGCGGGGATGCGGATGCGGATGTTACCTACATCACTAATATATTATATTATATATATATATAATATATTATATATATATATGATATATTATACTATTATATATATATATAATATATATATTATTATATATATATAATATTATATATATATATATATGGATATATATATAATATATATATTATAATATATTAATATATATATTATATTATATATAATATATATATTATATATATTATATAGTATAATATATATATATATATATATATATATATATATATGTTATATATATATATATATATATATATATATATATATATATATTATATATATATATTATATATATATATATTATATATATATATATATATATATATATAAATTATATATATATATATATATATATATATAATATATATCTTATTTTGGGGAAAAAATTTTTTGCTCTATTTTATGACGTATACCCACTAAAATTTCTATTAGGTAGGATAAATTTCAATCGGGAACTCGTGCCGACTTCAAGCTTAAATTTCAAAAGAACATTTAGTAAAAATCAAAAATCGTGCTACCTTACTGCTTACGTTTTTACTTTCGATATCTTTATAAGTAATGCTAAAATATCATTATTAAACTTACGCCCCCTTATAGTGAAAAGATGACCCTTTTATTTAAAAAGAATAAATAAATGTTTTGTACAAAAATGTTCCCGAACGTTCGAGAGATAAGATATCAGAAAATATATCTTTTAACTGACCCAAACTTCTCTAAGAAGGTACAATATCTGTTTATATATATATATATATATATATATATAAATAGTATTATATATAAATATATATATATTATATATATATTATATATATATATTATATATATATATATATATGATATATATATTATATATATTATATATAAAGCATAATAATATATATATATATATTATATATATATATATATATATATATATATATTATTATACTAGTGTATACAATACTCGAATCGTATATGCTCGTGTGAGTCTATAATATATATTTATATATTAATATATAATATATATATATATTAATGACTGAATGACAATGTGTCCCCTCTCAGACTAAAGAACTCGTTTTGTCAACAAGAACTGTACCGAAAGAGAATAGAACGGGTTTGCTTTAAGAGGTGTAATATTTGGGATGCGTAACTTTCAGGTGGAAAAATTCGCTGACAACAATTTCACCGATATGTACATATATTATTTTATCCTAACCTAACCTAGCCTAACCTAACCTACTCTAATCTAATCTAGTCTAACCTAACCTAACCTTACATAACCTAAACATACCTATCCTAGTATAACCAAACCTAAACTAACCTAATTTTTACGTCTTTGACTATAATACATGTATTTGAATTGTTGTGTATGAATCTGCCGTATAAAGTAATATATATATATATATATATATATTATATATATATATATATATATATATATAATATATATATATATATACTATAGTATAGTATATATATTATATATATATATATATTATATATAAAATATATATATATATATATATATATATATATATATATATATATATATATATATATATATATATATATATATATTAAACTGTTATTTATATTTATATTCTTTTTTTTATATATATTATTTATATACAAATATATATATATATAGATATTATATATGCTTATATTATATATTAGCTTGTTTAATCCATTTTCCTTGTAAATAGTGATGTCCCTCTTGTAAATATAATAATAATAATAATAATAATAATAATAATAATAATAATAATAATAATAATAATAATAATAATAATAATAATAATAATAATAATAATAATAATAATAATAATAATAATAATAACATCTGATCCCTTACTCCCTCCATCACTGGAATTTTCTTTACAAGGTTTTTGGAAAGAATGAGATATTGCAATATCTATGCCTAATATTCTTACAGGAAATTCTTTCACTCTCTCTAAACAATGAGTGTCAAACCTCTCAAGGCAGATCTTCATCATCTTCAAAAACGAATTCAGAGTCAATGACTCAAAAAGAAAGAAAAAGTTCGGGAAATGCAGGTTAGTGTTCTGTATTAGCTATTGTAAATAACCATTTTTTTTCCTTATCCATTCATCAAAACTTACTGGATCATAAATAACAACCTTGTCATATTATAAGTAATAGAGTAATTTTTTCTCCTGATCAATAAATGGCTGTAGATGTGACTCCCGTGGACTTTACCACTTTGCTGATATAGTTAACATCATTTTATAACCACCCAAACATCAGGTGAACTCTAAGTTCTTGTCATAATGACTCTGATTTTCCAATACTCTTTTTCAAAGCAATCTAGGCGATTCTCTATCGGAGTTAAATCACACGGTTTAAGTCAATGCACTTGCTAATTGTCTTTTCTGAGAAGTGAGGTATTCATGTTATCTTCAAATCTGCCTAAACCTAAAGTAAAGCTTAGTTTTTCTGAAGTTAAAGGTAGCTATTCTGGTTCAAGTGCTTTGTGTCATCATTTTTTGGCGTGTTTCGTTCTATAGTTTTTCAATCTTTTAATTTTTTTTATTAACATTTTCATTTTTAAAGCAGATTTAGAATGGTTGGGCCAGATTTGTGTTTTCGTGTATAATTCCTCATGATTCGCTTAAAAAAAAACTTTTAGTCATATATGATTTTATTTTTTTAAATTTTAAATTTTATTTCGGATTTCGAAATGATTGAGCGAGTTTTTTTTATATTGCTTTTCATTAAACTTCTGACCAAGAAAAGTTAAAAAAAAAGCACACACAATTAAACTTAACGGTTTTTAGGGTTCGTTTATTTATTTAGATTTTTTTAAATAATACTTTTTTTTTTTTTTTTTTTTTTTTTTTAAGACAATCACATCTCTACGTATGAATTTATGTATATCTTCTATTATTTTTCTTTCTTATACTCTCATTCAATACTTCCAATGATTAACTAAGAAACCTGAGTACTGTTTGATATTTGAATGTTTACATCACATGTTTTCAAATATGTAATTTCTCATAATAAAAAGGCTAACTAATATCTGATGTTATTAAAAAAAAAATTCCTTGAATTGGATAGTAAGAAGTTTCAAATGTAAAATTTTTTTAGAGTAAATAATTAAAAATATTAAAATATACACCAAAATAGTTATTATTTGAAATCTTAAATATTAATAAAATTAGTGTCATTTATTTCACGTCATATAAACAAATAAATTAAACTACCAACTTTTTCTTTCAGCAAATGTTTAAGTATATTTAAAATATAAATAACCTGTTCATTTTTAAACAATAATTTTTCCGTAATTTTTCTTTCAGATATAAAGGCGAAAATAGTCTTCTTCTACTGAAAGTGACACTGGCCAAGAAGAACGGTATGTTGTTTGAGAAAATACAACTGAGGGTTATATATATATATATATATATTATATCTATATATAATATATATATAATATATATATAATATTATATTATAATATATATATATATATTATATATATGATAATATATATTATACTATTATATATTATATGGATTTGCAACAGGGTATGATAGGATTAATAAGGGAGCTTAATGGCAGGTGTTAGTGATATAGTGTTGGTGGTAGGCTTTGAATGGAATTCAAAAGTATGTATGACGATAGTGAAGCCGTGTGTAAGAATAAATGGAGTCAAAAGTGCATTCTTTTAATTATTAATAGCGGAAGTGAGGCAGGGAATGTGGTGTGTCCTGGGCCTTGGGTTATTCAATGTTGTATATAGATGGGTATGAAAGAATTAGAGGGTGGGGGTGGCAGTAAGATGATGTTAGAAAGATGGAGATGGAAGAGAGTGGAGGGCCCTACCTTATTTATAATATGCGAATTATTTTGGTTTTGTGTGGTGAATGCTTGAAAGAGAAGTTTGAGTGAATTGGTAGATAGAGATTTGGCATGAGTCTGGTAAAAAGATGGAGTTTTGAAAAGTAACGTAGATAAAAGTAAGGTTATGGTTGTGAAGGGAGGACAGTCCTCGGTGTGAAGTTATGTTATATGGTGAGCAGCTGGAACAGGTGTCTGATGATGCAGAGTGTAGTAGTAAAGTTGTGAATGGCAGGAAGGTGGCTGGTGCAATTAAATCGTTGGTGGATGTAAACGGACTAAGTCTTGAGTGCGTTAGGGTCTTACATGAGGGTGTGCTGTTACCAGTGTTAATGTATAGTAGTGAGACTATGGTCTGGAATAAGAGGTATAGATCTAAAGTACAATGTGTTCAGATGGACAATCTTAGGGGCGTGTTAGGTGTGCGAAAAATTGATAAAATGAAGAATGAGCTTATTAGATAGTTGTTTGGTGTGAAGAAAGGGATAAATGTGAGAATAAATGAAAGTACGTTGAGATGTTTTGGTCATGTGGAAAGGAGGGATGATAGTCGGTTGGTTAAGCGGATGTATAGTGGTGAGTGTGTGGGGAATCGACCGGCTGAAAGACCAAAGAAAAAGTGGATTGAAGGAATGACTGGAAGAAATAAATGTGAGTTTGGCAGAGGCGAGAAGAATGGTGCTTGATAGGAGTGAATGGCGGGGTTTTGTGAGGGGGTATGGTTGTGGCCCACTTGGGCCAAGGGACGAATCCCACATTACGAGATGCCAAAGTGAGGATCCATCTCATTCCCGTGAAGCTCTAGGGTGGATTTTCTGACTGCGACGAGTTCTCACTAATAGGTATAAAGGGAACGGTAAGGCTGGGCTTTCTTTCGACTTGTGTCATATTCTTCTACTACTTTTCTGTTTCCGGTACATGTTACGCACCTTACCCCCAGGCTTTGGGAGAGAAGGTGGATGATGATGATTGGATGAATGATGATATAACATATATATATATTATATATATATAATATAGTTATATATATAAATATATATATAATTATATATATATATATAATATATATATATATATATATATATTATATATATATAATCAATCAAATGTAATGTTTTATATTATTATTATTATTATTATTATTATTATTATTATTATTATTATTATTATTATTATTATTATTATTATTATTATTATTATATTATATATTAATTATTATAATTATTATTATTATTTTATATTATTAATTATTATTAATTATTATTAATATTATTATTATTATTATTATTATTATTATTATTATTATTATTATTATTATTATTATTATTATTATTATTATTATTATTATTATTATTATTATTATTATTATTATTACATTCCATATCAATGATACCATCATCCACGATCGTTTACCCAAACCATTTCAGGCAATTTTTCCTGTAAAGAATATTCTCATCTACGTGTACGGAATATCCGCACCTTTACCTGTACCATATATCAAAAGTCATTTCGGATATCTAACAACTGATACTATGGTTTATCTTTTTCTTTCAGGAGAAAATCCGAAGCGGAATCCGAATCTTCTGATTACGGAACGAGCTCCAAATGCACATCGAGATCTTCTTCTTCATCTCCAGATGATAAAGATCTTTACAATTTTCAAAGAAGTGAATATTTCCCAGTTTACGATCGACCATCAAACTACCTTCAATCCAACTTTCTTTCAAAGGGTATGGAAATCCAGAAGAGAGGTTCAAATTTGAGTATCCAAATAGAGAAAGACAAAGATTTACCTCCTGGTAAAGATGGTTTTAAAAAAGATGATGTAAAAGAGGAGAACAAGAAGCCAAAAGATGATGATGATGCAACGGAGTTTTGGTTTTAAGGTTTAGTGTATAATACAAAGCTGATTTGAATGATTTTTTATATTAAAGATATTGAATTATCAGTAAGTTTTATTTAAGAAATTCTAAAACAACTTAGAATTTCTTATGTAATATTGTAAAATGAGATGTATTCTGTGAACTTCATTACTCTGCTTACTTGATACACGTAAGCCATGCTACAGAGACCGGTTTATAATATCCTTGACAAAAAGGTGTTAGAAATAGAAGCCAATTACATGATTCAGGAGTATCCTTTCCTATATATGGAATAACAAACACTACGTAAGTTAAAATAATATCAACCACTAAATGATTCACCATTACAGTGTCTTTCAACTATTATTTTATTTTAGTTATTTTGCAACTGAATTAAAATTACGTTAATATTTTGTTATACAATTCTAATTGATTTCCGTATTTGGTAACTGATAAATTATTTCCTAGAATATTTGACCTCTCATTGTACTATAAAAGTTTTAAATATTTTTTTTTTAGTTAGCGATTCTATTTTAAAAACTTTAGTCAAACATTTTAGTATTTAGTATAATAAAATTACTTTATATTTTTTAAGAGAAAGTGTAAAATGATATCGAAATATCGAAATATCAAAAATATTTCTCGGAATAAATATTTCTTTCAAATACCATTTAAATTATATATATTATATATATATATTAATATATCCTATATATATATAATATATATATATATTAATCCTATATATACTATATATATATTATATATATATATATATAAATATAATTTATAAATCTTTTATATATTTTTATATATTTATAATATATATATATATATTATATAATACTTAAAATATATCAGCTATATAAAATTTAATTAATGTATTACCGACGGTTGTTACGAATACTCTGTTTGTATATTTTTATATTTTATTAAAAGATTACCTTCATTTATTTATGGCTTACCTTTGTAAATTTAAATATAGAACAGTTTCTTTCACCTTTTCCTTCAAGATTATGATTATTATTATTATTATTATTATTATTATTATTATTATTATTAATTTATTATTATATTTATTATTATTATTATTATTAATTATTATTATTATTATTATTATTATTTATTGTTTATTGTTATTATTATTATTATTATTATTATTTATTATTATTATTAATTATTCCTTATTATTATTATTATTACTTATTATTATTATTATTATTAATTATTATTTGATTATTTATTTTTAATTATTATTATTACCATTATCATTATCATTATCATTATCATTATCATTATCATTTATCATACATTATCATTATCATTTATCGTTATCGTTATCGTTATCGTTATCGTTATCGTTATCGTTATCGTTATCGTGATCGTGATCGTGATCGTGATCGTTATCGTTATCGTTATCATTATCATTATCATTATCATTATCATTATCATTATTATTATTATTATTATTATTATTATTATTATTATTATTATTATTATTATTATTATTATTATTATTATTATTATTATTATTATTATTATTATTATTATTATTATTATTATTATTATTATTATTATTATTATTATTATTATAATTGACTAAATAACTTGAGAAAAAGAATTAAAGTCAAAATGTCAAAATGTTTGCTGCTAAAGTGAATAATTGTAACTTATAATATACTTATACATTATTTAGCTGTCAAATGACGTCAATTTAATATGATGGAATGAAAAATTAATTAAATCAAGTTTATTTAGCTACTATAGAGAATTTGATGAAAAAGGTTTGACTTTCTGCAATTTAATGAAAGATGTGACTAAAAAGGACAGTAGTAGCTGGCTTGTGGCTCCGCTACTACTTATTTATGCCCTAGAAATACTCATGCATACCTCAGATCCCGTCCTGATCGCTGTAAACGACCTTATATCTATCTGCGAAATAGTATGAAACATCCGGGAACATGGAATGTTAAAGAAGTAAATGGGGCGAGGAGAGGAGGGGGGGGGGAAGGTGATGGATATATATAGAAGTGGTAAATTTGATCTGCTTACAGTGACTGAAACAAAGATGAAAGGAAGTGGTGAGAACAAATGGTGTGGAATGAAATGTGTTTGTGCTGGAGTGGAAAGGAATGAAAGAGGGAGAAAAGTTACGATTCTGATAAGTGATTTGTGGCACAGTGCCATGGTAGATTTTGTTTTCTGAGTACTAGAATACAAATGGATAAATTTAAGTTTGAAAAGATCAAGGTATCCGTAGTTGTAACGTATGATCCATCTGAGGGTGATGTTGAGGAGAGTGAGATTTTTTTGAACGATTTGAAAAATGTTTCTGACGGGGTGAATAGGGGGCTTCAGTATAATTGTGTTGGGTGCCTTGAATGGATGGGTAAGCGATCGAAAGAGAGATGCTATGACAGGTGCCTTTGTAGTTTCGGGGGAAAATGAGAATTGTAGGAAGGTAATGGATATGTGTGAAGAGAGAGATATGTGTGTGTAAGCAATGCATTCTTCGAACCCAAGACTACCCATAAAGAAATGAGAGATGGTGTCGAGGTGAAGAGTATGATTGATTTTTTGTTGGGGAAGAAGGAGATGCTGAAAAATGTGATGAATGTTAAATTGGGGATGGAAATATCAGATTTTTATATTGTTTAATGTAAAATTAAGTTAGTGGGGGGGCCTGGTTAGAGAGGAAAAGAAAAAAGGAAGGAAATGTGGAGAATTAGAGTGAGAAATTACATAAACAGAGTTATAAGGAAAAGTCATTTCAATGTGAACAATAAGAATCTCAGCAATTCTTGGCACTAATGAGAGAAGTGTTTGTTATTAGTTAAAGAGAAGTATGTGGATCTGCTAACGTACGAAGTATGAATGTTAATAGTGAGTTGTGGAATGAAGAAGTGACGCAAATTGTTTAAAGTAAAAAAGATGAAGTTGAATGTAATAATGAGAATGAGGACGTTTCGAAAAAAAGGTGTATTAAAATATATAAGGAGGAAAAGAGGAAGGCAAAAAAGTTTCATATATAGTAGGAAAAGAGGAAGTAAATAAATAGTTTGAAAGAATAATGAATAAGGACCTACGTGGATTTAGGAAGCTGTTATGGAGGAAAGTACGAAAGGTAAAGTAAGAGAGTAATAGAATAATGAAAAGGGATGGTGCTTTCGTCACTGATGAGATAGATGTGAAGATTGTGTGGAAGAAGCACTTAGAAATTCTGCATAATATTGGCTGTGATAAGAGGTGATAATGAATGTTTGTGCGTTTTATAGTTTGAGCAAAAGTATGTATTTTAGGGATGTGGTAATTAGCAATGAGGAAGTAATAGGTAAAGTGAGAACTGAGAAAGCTAAATAATGATAATTCATCAGGAATAGATGAAATTACTGGTGAAGGGATCAGTACTGGAGGTGAGATTATGGTTGACTGGATGTGGAAGTTGTGTAACAAAACGTTTGTGAAGGGTGTAGTTCCGGGGGACTGTAGAAGAGCAGTGAAAGTACCGTTGCATAAGGGTAATGGTGAAAAGGGAAATTGTCGAAACTACAAAGGAATTAGTTTATTGAGTATTGTAGGGGAGATATATACTGGTACTTTGGATGAAAGTTTTAGGTTTTATGGATTTGCAACGTGCGTATGACAGGGAAGGAAAGAGAAAGGAAGGGAAGGGAAGAGAAGGGAAGGGAAGGGAAGGGAAGGGAAGGGAAGGGAAGGGAAGGGAAGGGAAGGGAAGGGAAGGGAAGGGAAGGGAAGGGAAGGAAAGGGAAGGGAAGGGAAGGGAAGGAAGGGGGAGGGGAAGGGAAGGGAAGGGAAGGGAAGGGAAGGGAAGGGGAAGGAGGGGAAGGGAAGGGAAGGGAAGGAAGGGAAGGGAAGGGAAGGGAAGGGAAGGGAAGGGAAGGAAGGAAGGAAGGGAAGGGAAGGAAGGAAGGGAAGGAAAGGGAAGAAGGGAGGGAAGGGAAGGGAAGGGAAACCGAGGTTTGCTCACAAAGGAAAGAGAAGGGAATGGGAACGTCATAAAATGTAAGGGGGAAGGGAAGGTAAGGAGGAAGGGAAGGGAGGGAAGGGAAGGGATAGGGATAGGGCAAG
>JABUQX010046978.1:0-2500 GCA_015478945.1 Trachelipus rathkii
CAACCAGAGAGATTTGCCCTACTATTTGGTGGTCATGAATAAGAAATATTACAGCAAATTTGTTTAATTATTCTCACTTAATTTATAAAATAATCTTGTTTGAACTTTTTCTGAATCTTTTTGAATTTCTATTTTCCTTTGAAATTTATAACATAATTAAACTCATTTACTATAGTCACCTGTATTGTGTAGTAAGAATAGAATTTGTGTTGCCTGATCAGTCAAATTAATTGCACACGCGCCTCGTGATTCTGCGCACGTTAAATTTACAAAACTATAGCAAAAAAAATGATTATTAAAAAAAAAAAAAAAAAAAATTACAAGAAATAAATAAAAAAAAAATTTTTTCAGGACCATGGTTTACTTATTATTGACTCGTGCTGAATTTGAAACGAGTCCCCGATCCGAGTCTCGGACTCGGGTACATCTCTAGTTATTATTAATAAACTTGTTAAGATTAACTGAAAGTTGTGATTCTTAACACCAATGCTGATAGTCCTGGCAGAATAACTGCACTTTGGCACGTATGAATAATTTTTTTTTTTTTTGAGCGGCCCACACTAAGGAAAGGCATACGCCAAAAATCTATGGAACAGGAGTTCGCACTATATATATTATAATATATATATATATATAATATATATACTATATATATAATATATATATATATATATATATATATAATAATATATATATATACTATATATATATTATATATACGTAATATTATACTTATATATATATGTATATTAAATAATATATATAATAGATATAATATACGTATATGTATATATAATATATATAATTATATATATATGATATATATAATATATGTATATATATATATATATATATATAGTATATATATAAATATACTATTATTATATATTATATTAATAATTATTATTACAGAACATCTCCAGGCGACCCTAAATGCACAAAGGTCTTTTATTACCGTAACTGGCTCTCCCATCTTCTTTTTGAGAGTCGTGCATTAGTAAAAAGGGGATGATGCAGGAGTTGTATGGTGCCGAAGCAACCAATGAGCTTCGGCTCTGTAATCACTCTAAAATGCCACCCTCGAGATAGCAGGTCAGTTTATATATATAATATATTATTATATATATATTAAGTAATATATATATATATTTATATATAAATAATTATATATATACTATAATATATATATATATATATATATATATATATATATAATTATATTATATATATATATATAATATATATATATATATAGGGCCTATATATAATATATCAATATTATCACTATATATATATATATATATATATATATATATATATTAGTATATGAGAGAGTATATATATATATATATTATATATATATACTATAATATATATATATATCTACTATATATATATATATATATTATATACTATAGTATAATGTTTAATATTTGATGTAATTTGTTAAATAATTAAGTTTTTTTTTCCTTTGAAAATTTAAATTTGATTGAGATTTTTTTTTTTTTCAAAACTTTTAATTCCATTGAATTATTTTTGAAAATAATTAAATTATTATTAAATATTATTAAAATTATTATTAAAAGGTAATAATAGTAATAATAATAATAATAATAATAATAATAATTAATAATAATAATAATAATAATAATAATAATAATAATAATAATAATAATGAATAATAATAATAATAATTAAATGTGATATCATAGACACTGGAAATATCCAAAATGAGCAACCAAAGCCTCGTGTCTTGTTCTCTTCTAGCGGAAAAAAATCGCGCTGAGAGAAGAAGCTGATTCTGTTATAGAACAGAGGAATTGCAGATGTGATTATTATCAGTCTCTGTTATTTCGTGTTTCTGTTCGATGGAATCTTCTCCTATACCAGGGGTCTCCAAACCTTTTTAGCCTAAGGGCCACATTGACTCCTCCACTAAGACCCAAGGGCCAAGACCTAGGTAGGTCATCATACCAAAGTTTGAAATCGGAACGATTAGTGCGATCTGAAAAGAGAAATATAGTGAGACTAGTTTGTTTTGTGACTATAGTTTCTTACAGTGTGTTTAATTGTGAGTGTTTTAATTTAAATTAAAAGTGTCTTTAAAGATAAAACCAGTGCAATTCTACTGCTTCCCGGATTGGTGGGAGCGCTCAGCGGGTCGCAGTGTTGGCCCGCGAGTTGTTGTTTGGAGACCCCTGTCCTTATTCTATAATCATTCTACACAACTCGATCTTCCTTCTGTCCCTAAATATTTTTGGAACCAATTTTTCTCACATTTTTTGGGAGGGTTATATTTTCCTCTGGAACAAAACAAGTTAGTAAAAAAAATCTGAAGCACATACTGTACTTTTTGTTTCAAATATTCATAACCGGATTTGAACTTTCAGATATCCCGCACCAAGCTTTTGTTAGGCATGTAGAAATAATGATAGGCATCACGAATATTAAAAAAATTTAATATCGCATGAATATTTAGCTAATATAGTAAATACAGCTT
>JABUQX010046978.1:5000-37500 GCA_015478945.1 Trachelipus rathkii
AGATTATATACCTTGTTTAACTAACTACTCACGACTGAGCATTATTATTGATAGGAATTGCGATGATAATTTCTAAAGAAGGCATTTGGTTCATTTTAACCTAAAAAAAATTTGGTTCATTTTAACCTGAAGATATTTTGGATTCATTTTAACCTGAAGATATTTTGGTTCATTTTAACCTGAAGATATTTTGGTTCATTGTTTAACCTGAATATATTTTGGTTCATTTTATCCTGAAGATATTTTATCCAATAGATTACACAGATTGATCAGAATTCTTTCTTATTCTTAAAACTGATCAGAATTATGTTTCTTTTTCTTAAAACTTTGTTGCTTTTATTTCGCAATTGACATTACATGAACTAATCATAACCTAGTGAGATAAGAGTACGTAAGGTAACGTAAAACAGAAGCATTTGCACATTTTTTTCGACAAGTAGTTATATCGTATAGTTTTATAGTGGTTCCTTAGAAACTGTCATGAAAGTTTTTGGACATTTGAAACAACTAAGGCACAAGATGAACAAGTGAGCATAGCTGTAAATACAATCATTCCGTTCTTGTCTTTTTCATCAGATAAGGTTGGATCAATATGTTGGACTTTCGACACTTTGATTAAGTATTGAACTATTGCCCTTGTAACACTTAAAAAAGTAAAGATGCCTGAACCATTGACATGTGTTTTCTTTGACTTTCTGTGAGACAAGAATTTTTCTACTTTTATTATACATAAGGTTTAATACAGGGTTTTAAACATTAGAGACATAATAATGACATGAGAAAGCCCGGTAGGCTTATCTAGACTGTTAAGGGTCCCATTGTCAGTTTTTTCATCCTTTTTTGGGAATGGTCTTGTCACATGATAGACAAAAAGATAGTTTCCGCTTGCTCCTATTATTTTATATCTGTTTCTCCCTTTTTTCATTCTTATTATTTATTATTATTATTTATTATTATATTATTATTTTATTATATTATATTATCCTCCAACTTGTGGTTTTAAGTGATGTGGTTTAAAATAAAGTGATAAGACTTTTAACAGCATCATTATTGAAACACAAAAACATATCAAATATTAGATCAGGAATTTCAGGATTACTATTGTTTCTACTTTTCTCTTCCTAAATTGTCTCAGCAACTAGAACTTTGATGCAAATAATAAGACTAAGTAAATAAATAAATAAATGAATAATTTAGACTCGTGTTCGTTCGTTTAGTTGTTCGTGTGATTTTTTTTTTTTTTCTTCTTGTTTGGTGGGGTTTTTGGGTTCGAGGACTTCTTTGTTTCATGTCCGCCCTTCAAGGAAGAAAAACTGACAAGATGGGACAAAAAAAGTCTAGATAGCCCTACCGGCGGGCTGCTTTTCACAACACGGTTCACGTCATTTATTATTTCTAAGTTTAAAACCCTGTTATTGAACCTTATGTGATAATAAGAAAAAGGTATAAAGAAAAAATTTCTTGTCTCAAGAAAGTCAAGTAATAACACATGTCAACTGGTTTTCAGGCATTTACTTTTTAAGTGTTACAAGGGCAAGTAGTCCAATACTTATTCATGATCAATAGTGCCAAATATTGAGTCCAAGCTTATTCTGATGAAAAAGACAAGAACGGTGAAATGGATTGTATTAGCTTGATGCTCAGCTTGTGTCATTCTTGGTGCCTGTAGTTGTTTTCAAATGTCAAATAACTTTCATGACAGTTTCAAGGAACGCACTATAATAGCTATACGATATACTAGCTGTCGAAAAAATGTGCAAATGCTTCTGTTTTACGTTACTTACGTACTCTTATCTCACTTAGGTTATGATTAGTTTCATGGTAATGTAAATTTGCGAAATAAAGGCAACAAAAGTTTTAAGAAGAAACATAATTCTGATCAGTTTTTAGAGAATTAAGAAGAATTCTGATCAATCTGTGTAATCTATTGGAATATAATATTTCTTCAGTGATAAATGAACCAGAAATATATTCGGTTAAAATGAAAGCCAAAATATCTTCAGGGTTTTAAAATGAACCAAAATATCCTTCAGGTTAAATGAATCCAAAAGTATCCTTAGGTTAAATAAATGCGAACCAAATTTTTTTTAGGGTAAAATGATCCCATAATGCCTTCTTTTAGAATATCATCGCATTCCTATCAATACATATGCTCAGCTCCGTGAGTAGTTAGTTAAACAAGTGTATATGTAATCTTGCAAATCCTTAACATTTTACTTAAATATTCATCACAACCTAATATAACACGTCAATTCCCAAAAAAAAGCTCTGTCAACGGTTTCATAATAGACAACCAATTCATCTTTGTATAATGAATTCCTTTAAGAGAACCAAACCTAAACTTTCTCTAGTGCACCATTGGCTCGCCTAAAGTCCGTATTTCGTTCGGATGTTTAAACATTTCAAAATTTAATCCAACATATAGCTTTATAAATTTTTTTTTTTTAAATATTGCAGGTCAAATAAATTTCCCCATACCTCAGACGCTAAACCACATAATTATATATGTCTTTTAATTTCCTCTCCAATATATTAATAATAATATAAATAATAATATTAATGAATAATAATCATAGATAATAATAATAATAATAATAATAAGTAATAATAAATAATAGATAATGAATAATAATAAAGAACGTGGGGTGAAATTCAGCACGTAAATAACATCTTCCATTAAAGGTTTTGCCTCAGTTTTCAACTTAAGATTTGCAAACTCTAGAATATAATTTCTTGAACCTGGATCATAGTATATATATTATATATATATATATATATATATAATATATATAAATTATATAAATATATATATATAGTATATATAATATATATAAGTATTATATATATTTCTTACTATATATAATATATATTATTATATATTATATCAGTTAGCATACAGTGACTTTTAATATATTTACTTGTTGAAATTATAATTTTGGTTTAAATTTATTAATACTAATTTTAAGGATTGAAGAATGCATAGATTTGTTAAGTGGTCACGCGCAGTTTAATGATTTTGCATGTTTCAATGAACGATACTAAGGGCCATAGCCACGGAAAGGGGTTGCGGGTTCGGCTTGATTCCCCCCTTCTCCTGGAATTAAAAAGATTAACAAAGTATTAAATAAAAGTAATAATATTATATATAGTATATATATATATATATATATATATATATAATATGATATATATATAAGTATATAGTATATATTATATACTATAATATATATATATAAATATTACTATTATATATATATATTTACATAAAAATAATCACGGAATATTAAAAACCTATGAAAAACTAACTACATGTTCAGTAATGTGCTATGAAGTATATATATATATATATTATATATATATATATATTATATATATATATATATATATATATATATATATATATAAAATATATATATATATATATATATATATATTAGTATATAAATTAATATATGTATATATAATATTATATATATATAATTAATATTATATAATGATATATATATATTGGGTTGGCTCGTAAGTCGTGAGCGTTTGTTTTGCCGAGCCAATGGAATAATCAATGTGAAAAAAAGACGCTGAAAAAAAAAAAAAAAAAAAAAAACGTATGGGAAAAACGTAAGAGACAACATAAAACTAAAAATCCCAAGAATCCTTAATCCTACTTTCTTCATAAGAATCCAGAGGGAGCATTTCGTACTGCAATTGTAATTCCGACAGTGACTCCGAAAGCAAAGCTTCCCTTCTTTAATCTCTCTCTGGAAGAAGGAACTATACCTCCTCTCCTTTAGACCGTCTATCCAAAACGTATTCCAAGAAATTGGATGGAGGGAGATGGAGGGGAGAAAGGGGGGGGAGTGAAAACACCTACACGGGTAAGACAAGAAAGGACGCCTCTGGGGTTCAACTTCCAATTGGAGGGGAAAAGAATCTGCAACTTCCAATTCAAACGAGTAACGAGAGGGGGGGGAGAATATAGAAGGGGGGGGGGAAAGTAATTTGATATCGAGTAAAATTTCCTTTAGACAATGAATGAGCGCAATATGTTTTGCCATGAAATTTTTTTTTACTGGTATCAACCTAGCATAATGAACAACTACTATCTTAACCAGGCTCCCATATATATATATTATATATATATATATATATATATATATATGTAATATATATTATATATATATATATATATATAATATATATAATATATATATATATATATATAATATATATATATGGAAAATTTTCCCCCACATTCGTCTCCCTCCCCCCATATTACTTGTTGTTGGCCTTTCTGTTGTTTGCTATTAAGATTTCCATACACGTATATTCATTTTATAAATAATACAGTCCACTACTTAAATGAAGGAATACCAAAATGCCTACGCATCACCAAACATTAATTTCACAAACCCCAAAAGATTATTAAGCATGTAACGACAAAATGTACAGAATTTCATGTTGTATTTAAATGGAAGAATGCACAAACTTATGAAGGAATTAAATCAAATTTAACACAGTAATATTTTTAAAGAAATTCTGATGCTATTTACAAGTATGTAACTAATGAATGTAGAGGTGACGAGTCAAATGAAATAGTGTGATAAGGGATATCCAATTATTTCACAGAGTGTCAGAGATTATAAAGAATCAGAAGCTGTAGCTGCTTTTCCGGAACCCGAGTGCAGCCCGTGTGCAAAATTACATTAACCAATTAGAGAACAGGAAATTTGAGTACCTGGAAACGGCCGAGCGCGCCCGTCGGATCAGCTGACAATTGTAAACAATATTCTTATACTTATATGTATCTATTTTATGAAATGGTACGATATATTAGTATCCTTAATATAAAAGTTAACTAAAATATTAAAAAACTTTTGGCAAGCCATTTCAGACACATGTTTTGTAAAGAGATTTGTTTATAAACAAAGTATCCTTCCGCAGCCCGCCCGTTTATTAATTCCCGAAAATCGAGATGTAACGACGGGCGCCTGACTATGACGTTTACGTGACGTAGAAGTGCGCAAACGGGCTCTGGAAACGATGCATATGCGCCTGTGTGGCCACATGGGCTGCACTCGGGCTTCGGGAAACGCAGCTTGTATTTACTGTATTAGTAAATATTACAGAAATAAAATTTTTTAATATTCGTGGATGCCTATCTATTATTTCTACATCCGAACAGATGTTGGTTGTGGATATCTGAAAGTTCAAATCCGGTTATGAGTACTAGAAACAAAAAGTACACTATGTGCTTCAGAATTTATTTACTAACTTGTTTTGTTCCAGAGGAATATGTAATCCTTCCAAAAAATGTGAGAAAATTTGGTTTCAAAAATATTTAGAGACAGAAGGAAGATCGAGTTGTGTAGAATGTTTATAGTATAGGACAGGGGTTTCCAAACAACAACTCGGGGGCCAACACCGGCCCGCGAGCGTCACCAATCCGGGAAGTAGTAGAATGAACTGGTTTTATCTTTAAGACACTTTTAATTAAATTAAACACTCACAATTAAACATACTGTATTTTCATTAAGAAACTATAGTCACAAAACAAACTAGTCGCACTATATTTCGCTTTTCAGATCGCACTAGTCGCTCTGATTTCAAACTTTGCTATGATGAGCTAGCTAGGTCTTGGCCCTTGGGCCTTAGTGGAGAAGTCAATGTGGCCCTTAGGCAGGGAAACGAGCTTTGGTTTACCTATCTCGGATATTTCCAGTTTCTATGATATCACATTATTATTATTATTATTATTATTATTATTATTATTATTATTATTATTATTATTATTATTATTATTATTATTATTATTATTATTATTATTATTATTATTATTATTATTATTATCACCTTTTAATAATAATATTTAATAATAATTTAATTCGTTTCAAAAATAATTCAATGGAATTAAAAGTTTGAAAAAAAAAAAAAATCTCAATCAAATTTGAATCGCAAAGGAAAAAAAAACTTATTTTTAACAAATTACATCAATAATTAAATTATATATATATATATATATATATATATATATATATATATATATATATATATATATAATATATATATATATATATATATATATATATATGATATATATTTATATACAAATTACATCAATAATTATAATTATATATATATATATATATATATATAACTACCTGCTATCTCGAGGGTGGCATTATTAGAGTTTACAGAGCCAAGCTCATTGGTTGCTTGGCACCAATACACTCCTGCATCATCCTCCTTTTTACTATGCACAACTCTCAAAAAGAAGAGAGAGCCAGTTGGTAATAAGACCCTTTGTGATTTAGGGTCGCCTGGAGATGTTCTGTAATAATAATTATAATAATATAATATATATAATATATATATATATATATATATATATATATCATATATATATAATTATATATATATTATATATATATATATATATATATATATTATATATGATATATATATATGTTCTGTATATATATATATATATATATATATATATTATATATATATATATATATTGTGGAACTCCTGCCATAATTTTTGGCAGGAGGCCGATTAATTCGCTCAAAAAAAAAAAAATTTAAGCTCCGGCCAGAGGTCGGGTATTCGGCCAGGAAGAGCAGCCTTCTTGTCAAGAATCACAACTTTCAAGTTAATTTTTAACAAGTTTATATAATAATAACTAGAGATGTACCGATTCAGAATCCCGGACTTAGGGAATCGTTCAAATTCAGCCGAGTGAATAATAAGTAACATGGTCCTGAAATTTTTTTTTTTTTTTTAATAATCATGTACTTGCATACTTTTGTAAATTAAACGTGCGCAGAATCGACGAGGGCGTGAGCAATTAATTTGACTGATCAGTGCAACAATTCTATTCTACTACACATACAGGTCAATATTATAAAATGAATTTAATTAAATAAATTAATTTCAAAGAAAATAGAAATTCAAAGATTCAGAAAAAGTTCAAACAAGAATATTTTATAAATTAAGTGAAAATAATTAGAACAAATTTGCTGTAATATTTCTTATTATGACTACAAAATAGTAGGACAATCAATAAAAATATGCTTTAGAATAAGTCCTGTTGAGAAATTATGGCATACATTTGATTGGAGTGTCCTAGAAAAAGGTGAATCACTGTAAATAAGAGACAATAAAATCAAGGTCAGTGATTCTAGTCAATTCAATTTGTTCTCGGCTATCATGTTCATGCATACTTGTTCATGTTCCTGTTCATGCATACTAGACCAATCTGGAATCAGGATTTGAGGATAAACACTTAACGAAAGACCTTAGCGTTGATTCGACTAAGTGTGTCCCGATTAAGTTGCAATTCATTACTATTAATGAATTAAATTTTGCGTTTGAATACTTTAAAGTAGCTGGTATACATAACAAGAATCCTTTGCTGAAGCAGCTACTAACTACATCATGAATTGTTATTTCAACTTGTCCTGAAATCCAAATGAAATATGCCTTTGATATTCAATTTAGTAGTTGATGGACTAATTTTATGCCAAATAATGAGCCGATAAACATTTTATATTGGCGTTGATAAAGACAGGGAAATTATAAAAATAGAAACCATGGTGTTGGTTTTGATTTAAGGGTGCAAAAGAACTGTATATTGCTTGTAGTTATGTCATAAATACGGTACTACAAGTTGACAGTTTCATTTGAGATTAAAATTCATTATAGTTCAAGCACAACCCATGAATCCCTTCTTTTTTTAATATTTATAATTCTGGCATTACATTTAAAAAGCTTGAAAGAGACGGATTTTCTCTTAAAACTTCTGTTAAAAAATTGTGGGTGCTGTATTGCTTTTTAGACGTGCATTTTAAGTTGCAAGCAAACTAAAAATCTGAATTGTAATGATAAGTATGGAGTAAAAACTATTTGAGACAAAGCTAAGATTTCATAGATTTTTTTCAACCTACCTATATGAAAGATGTCATTGAACGACAGAAAACAAATCATAGATATAATTTTTTATAAAATAATCTCGTTAGATATTCCTATTTTAACAATCTTGCATGTAATTCCAATGTATTTTGCTTTGTTGTTAATGGCAGTGAAAGTTTCTGCTTCTAAGAGGTCTACCCTTCTACAACAGAGATCTCCAACAGTAAGATTAATTCCCTGGTTTATCAGTGATCAAGGATTCCCCATTGATCTTTGAGGTGAAGTAAAAATTAAATATATAAATGGCCACCCTAGTTTTATTAAGATGCAATAGAATTCCTCTATCAGATCCCCAATTCTTATTTTAGAAATATTTTAGGGGTACCATGGGTTTCTTTGCTTTACTTTTAATATATTTAGCATATACATTTCAAGCTAACCATTAGTCAAAATATAATAAAAGGCTTACTTGTGAAACCATGCATTTGAATACTTTCTCATCTATGGTTTCACGAAGGAGATCTTCTAAATGATCCCCCTCCCCTTCATGAAACCATGCATGAGAAGGAATACGATATAATTGGTTTTGTTAATTAAAAAATTTAAACAACAGGTCTTTAATCATTTCACTAGGGAATATAAAGCTTTCTGAATTGTTTAAGCAGAATTATAAAGATTTGGATCAGAAACCCAAAGTGAACAATCAGGTGTATAGGACAATAAAATATTGCATTAGCGGAGGTCATTCCATAAAAAGATCATAATAATCATTTAATGTATATATTATTTATATATATATATGTATATATATATAATATATATATATATATATATATATATATATATATATATATATATATATATATATATATATATATATATATATATATATATAACACTTATAATGCTACCTTGAAGGACTCTACATGTCTCTAGTGTAGTTTGATATAGTTGTAGCATTATTTTTTAATAATGCTAATTAAATGGATCAGGAGGAAAACTAAATTTAATTTATACATAATCTATTATTTCATTTAAAAAAAAAATAATATTTTACATACCCTACCTAAATTCATACTTCCCTTTGTTATTTAAAAATTTAAATATTATTATTATTATTATTATTATTATTATTATTATTATTATTATTATTATTATTATTATTATTATTATTATTATTATTATTATTATTATTATTATTATTATTAATTATTATTATTATTAATTATTATTATTATTATTATTATTATTATTATTATTATTATTATTATTATTATTATTATATTATTATTGATATTATTATTATTATTATTATTATTATTATTATTATTTTATTATTATTATTACATTATTATTATTATTATTATTAATTATTATTATTATTATTATTATTATATGCTTAAATAAAATGAAATACAATAATGTATCATATTTATATTGCATTAGGATTTACAATAACTTGAGCTTGTATTTGGACTTGGACGCGAACTCGACCTAAAAATTGGACTCGGTACATCAATAAGGATAACATACTTTTTCATGTTTTATTAGTTTGCAAGTTTAACCACTAAGTATCTTAAACTTAAAAATCCTTACTTATGCTACTATACATCTAGTGTCTATAGTGAGAATGTTTAACCAAACTGATGGCTACATCTGCAGCCAAAAAGAAATACTTTCATCCGAAAAAGCTGAAATGCTTTTAATTTTTCACATTTTGAGAGTTAATAAAACGTGATAATTTAATAAATTGTCATATTAATAACGTAATAAATTGCTGTCATTACCAATTAGTCATTATTAAAAAACCAGCAAATTAAACAGTATAAATTGCAACTTTTATAAATTATCAGTATTGCTAAACTCAAAAAATTGTCGAAATTTCGAAAATTTAAATTAATTTTTTCAACTAGGTATAAATCTGATTTTTTTTTTTTTTATTTTTTTTTGTAGATATAATTAAGAAGGTTACAAAAGCCTTAAAAAATATACATTCTTTAAATAAAAGAAAGCTCTGTTTCTTTATGGAGTGAATAACAAACTCCGTTAGTCATCAACTGCATCTCGCCATTAGAAATGGTGTGACATCCCAAGCAAGCAATCTGTCAGTAAAGTTCCTGCAAAATGTAGGTCAATTGCAGCACACTTTAATCTTTCGACCAGGAGTCAAGAAGATCTAAAGAAATACAGGGAAGAATTAAGGTTTCACAACTTTCAGCAATACATGACGTTACCACGAGCTAGAATAATATTCTGCAAATGATGATAAGAATGTAAGAACTTAATGAATTCAGCTGTTTTTACTGTCACTCTAATGATAAAATAAATGTCTAAACATTCCATGATGATTCTATTCTAACAAACTGTATCACAGCAAACGTTGCTCCAAAACCATCCACAAGCACCTCTGTCATCGACGTCATGAATGCGATTCTACATTCGAGCAGGGATGATGAAGATGATCAGCTGTCTAAACAGGCGTCGAAATTTGTAGACCAGTACGTCATTTGGAAATACATTTTCCCTAATGTAGATCCTCTTGTATGGGGGAGGATACAAGCTTAGACGTATCCTCATCTTTCACAGTTAGCAAGGGCTTGCCTTGCTTTGTCAGACAACAGGTGTTGCCAGTGAACGTCTGTTTCATGGTGCTGGTCTGATCTATGATGAAAAACATAGTAGATTAAATTTTTTTTTTTTTACACGATACCACTACTCACCGGCAGAGCCCTTTTCAAAAAGAGGGAAAAAAAATAAAAAAAAAATGCTGAGAGCTAAAAATTACTTTTTTCTTAAAGTATAATGTTTCAATAATTTATTTCAACTATTGATTATAATATCAACCCTAAAGTAAAGCTTTATAAATTAATGAGGTGGTTAACCTCTTTCAAAAGCGGAAGTTGAGAAAAGAGGTTGGTGGATGTGTGTAAGAGTAGGTCCTCGTCCCGCACTCTGGAAACATAAGAAATTGAATATATTTTATTTATTAATTTTTTTATTATAGCGGAAACCTTTCAACAAAAGTAATATTCCTTTTAGACTTAGTGTTAAAAGGGTGACATTACTGGCAATATGTGATATTCGCATTCTCTTTCGCGAATATATATATATATATATATATATATAATATATAATATTATATTCCAAATATCATTATTTAAATATATACAATATATAATTATTTATGATATATTATATATATCAATATATATATACATATATTATATATATATATATATATATATATATATTCGCATTCGCGAATATACACCAAACAAAGCTATTGTCATTTACAGGCAACCTATTTCCTGACACAACGCTTCTTTCAACTACGTTTGTAGAAAATCTGGACAGTTGCATGAAAAATGTTGCTTTCGTTTACATCAGTAGAAACCGTCAAAAGAGAAACGCATTTCCCCAAAGGAATATCCTTTTGTGATATTTTACAGTTAACAATAACTTACCCTCATTATCCTCTATCAAATGTTGCCAGTGAATGTCTCTTGTAGAGGTGCCGGTCCCATCTATGATTAAAAAGGTAGCAGATTAAACGTCGAGTGGGCTAAAAAATAATTATTTTTTAAATAATTGATTTCAACTATTGATTATCAACTATAAACTGTAGGGTCTATAAATTAATAAAGTTTTATTACTCTTTCAAAGAGAGGATGTTGGCGGAAAAGGTTGATGGGTTGCGATAAGAGCTGGTTCTCGCCCTGTATACTGTTTTATGGCAGAACTATTACAACAGAAGCAAATATTGAAGTTATTGCTTAAAAATATCACTTAACTGTCAATATGTAATATTCGCATTCGCGTTGGCGAATATTATTGAAAAATTATTCGCAATCACATTCCCATTCGTGATTAAAAAAATATTCCCAATCCACATTCGCGACTAAAAAAAAGAAATATTCGTAATAACATTTGCATTCGCGAATATTGTAAAATAAATATTCCATTCATATATATATATATATATATATATTAATATATATATATATATATATATATATATATATATATATAAGTAATATATATATATATATATATATATATAGTATATATATATATTATAAAATATATATAATTTATATATATATATATATATATATATATATATATATATATTATATTATATATATATATATAATATATATATATATATTTCATCTCCATCTTTTTCCACAAGACCTGGGGGTAAGGTGCGTGACATGCATCGGAAAAGAAAAGTAATAGAAGAATATGCCACAAGTCATAAAGAAAGCCCAGCCTTACTTCCCCCTCTATACCTATTATTGAAACTCGTCGCAGTCAGAAAATTCACCCTATGAGCTTCATGGGATCGCGACGGACCTTCCACTATGGCATTATCGTCAAGTGGTAGGGTTCATCCCTTGGCAGGTGGCTTAACAACCAATACCCCTGCAACAAAATCCCGCCATTCACTCTATTACGCACCTTTATTCTCGCACTCTGCAAACTCACATTTCTCTCATCCAGACAATTACTTTACTGACTCAATCCACTTTTTCTTCGGTCTCCACCGGTCGATTCCCAACACCACTCACCACTATACATCCGCTCAACCAACCGACTATCATCATCCTTTCCACATGATCCAACAACCATCTCAACGACTTTCATTTATTCTCTCATTTACCCCTTTCTTCATCACCAACATAACTCTCTAATACGTTCATTCCTAATTTTATCAATTCTTCTCACACCTAACACGCCCCTAAGATTGTCCATCTGAACACATTGAATTTTAGATTTATACCTCTTATTCCAGACCCTAGCGCACTCAAGACTTAGTCCCTTTACATCCACTAACGATTTAATTGCACCAGCCACCTTCCCTCCATCATTCACAAACTTTCCTACTACACCTTGCCATCATCCGTTTCCCTTTTCATCAACATATATCCTAAATATATAAACTCAGACCACTTGTTCCAGAGCTGCTAACTATCTAACATAACTTCAGCACGCGAGGACTATCCTCACGTCACAACCATAAACCTCACTCTTATCTACGTTTACTTTCAAACCCCTTCTTTTACATACCCTAGCCAAATCTCTCAACCAATCCTCTCAAACTCTCTTCAGATTCACAACACAAAACCAAATATCACGCAATAATAATATATATATATATATAATATATATTATATATATATATATATATATCATATATATATATATATATATATATATATATATATTATATTATATATATATAAATATATATATATATATATATATATATATATATATATAGAGAGAGAGAGAGAGAGAGAGAGAGAGTAGAGAGAGAGGAAAGTACAAAGCTAAACACTAAAAAAAGGACTCAACTTAATTGAAAGATTATATTTAATAAAAAAGGATTAAGTTTAAAAAATCTAAGGAAATATGTATCATGAATACTTGAAAAAAAAGTAAGAATATATATTATATATATATATATATTATATACTATATAGATAAAGATATATATGTATATTATATAATATTTATAAATATATATATATATATATATATATATATATATATATCAAAGCAATGAAAAAAATAATATATGGATATATATAATATTATAAAGATCAAGAAATCATATTAAAATAAATAAGGCCAATTAAAAAGGGGAAAATTCTAAGAACTGAAAGTAAAATAAAAATAGAAATAAATATTACTACTATTGCAAATATTGCTCTCACTACCACTACTGCTTCGCTTTCATCACTATCATCATATTCGTCATCATGATCATTATCATCATCATCATCATCATCATCATGAAAACGAAAAGCTCTTTAATAATAATAATAATAATAATAATAATAATAATAATAATAATAATAATAATAATAATAATAATAATAATCAAAATCAAAAAATATTTATTCAGTATAGTAGTTACAATTTTCATCCTTTAATGACAGAGATACACATATAATTTTATATTATTACAATTTCAATAAGCCAATAAATTAGGATGCAATTTCCCTCCTATCTGAAATGGGTCTACTAATTGTAACACAGTGCTGTGTCCTTTGAGGCCCGAATACAATACATTCATTTCTTATATTTCTTATATTCATTTCTTATATTTCTTATATGTACCGGGAAAACTGGTAGCTAAAATCTTTTTCAGGAAAGCTAACCCATTAGTTAAATCATGTTTATTTAATTAAACATGGAAAGGAACTGGCAGTAAACTTTTATGACTAGGCAGAGAACCGGTTGCTAAAATTATGGCAGCTCACCACTGCCGGTATGTATTTTCAATACAATGAAAAAAAAACTGACCACTGAAAACTATGTTAAAAATGGCAAAGTTATTTTTAAAAATTAATATATTATATATATATATATATATATATATATATTTGTGAGTGTATGGTGGTGGGTATAGTGGGTTATAGGGTAGTAGGGTAGTTGTATGATGTGTGGTATTTTATGAGTTGAGTAGTTGGGGGTGTTGTGTTGTATGTTGATAGGTAGTATGTGTTAGTGGTGAGTGGGTGAGGGTAGTGATTTTAGGTAGGGTAGTGGTGTTTATATATATATATTGGGTGGGTTGTATTAAAATATATAATATATATTATATTAGTGATACACCGGATATCCGGCTCCGGTTTGGCAGGAGTTCAGGCCTTATCCGGCCGGAAATTATTTTCAAAAATTTTCATTATATTAAATATTGAAACATTTAATGAAAAATATTTATTTACAAGAACTAAACTAATCCATACAAATAATTATTAAAACTAGAATTTGTTTTTCTTTTACTTACATTATTAAGCAAATATAACTATTATTTTCATAGTTTTAATAATAATACATATTAATATGACAATATGGATGTCATTTATTACCAAGTGATTTATTATACGATTAACCATTAAATAAAGTCTTTTGGAAACCAAAATGACTATTTATACATCTATCAGAAAGCTCTGATAACGTATTGCTCAACTAGATTTTAAATATATAGTACAGAACTATAATAAAAACTTAGGTTCCAAAACTTTTAATCACACAAAAGAAATTAAAAATATTTGACGTTTTCTTTAAATATTGTTATTTATTAAAATATGATAGTAGTAGTAGTAGTAGTAGTAGTAGTATTGTTCGAAAACGAAGAGCTTTTAAGAAACCAACAATTTAACTATATAGTATGATATATTTTAGTTAGTATAGTATATTATATGATATATATATATATATATATATATATATATAATATATATATATATATATTATATATATATACTATATATATATATATATATATATATATATATATATATATATATATAATATCTGTATATATATACTGTTCGAGATTCATTTTATATAAAAAGGAATAAAATATTCTATCATTAATAGCAATTTAAAAATACAATAAAAGATGTTATTTTATATATAAAAGAAATTCTTCAAGCTGTCTTAACAGCAAAATTATGATAATTTCCACCGCTTATATTGTGTAACTATGATGAATTGATGAAAGCAGTTCTGTTAGTCTTCCCACCCTTGTAGAATTGATAAAGGATGTTTTGAGCCTTTTCAGAGTAGAGAAAATTTTCTTCTGGAGTGTACGTACGTTGTTTTTTGAGAAAGATAAAATCTTTAGCAATCCAAATGCGACTCTATAGATCAAGTTCATCTACAAAATTCGTAAAATTTTAACGGGTATCGGTGTAATGACATTACTAAGATTAGCAAGTATGGATCTATGGCTGACGTACTTGTTCTATAACTTGTGTGAAAAATTAACAAGAAAATGAATTGATAAATTGGTATTCTCAATACTTTATATCAGGGCTGCGGAGCCGGAGCCGGAGCCGGAGGCGGAGGTCGTTTTTTTTTTGGGTGGAACCGGAGCCGGAGGCGAAAACTTTTTAAGGGACTGGGAGGCTCGGAACCGAGCGGAGGCGAATTTTGGGGGATCTGGAGCCGGACCAGAGTCGGAGGCGAAATTTTAAGGGGACCTGGAGCCGGAGCCGGAGTCGGAAGCCGAAAAAAGAGGCTGCTCCGGCTCGGGCAAAAAACAAAATTAAGTAAATATTAATTTTATTATACAGGTGTTATATATATATATATATATATATATATATATTATATATATATATATATATATATAATATATATAATAATATATATTATATATATATATTATATATATATATATATATATTATATATATATATATTATATATATATATTATATATATATATATATATATATATTATATATATATATATATCTTAATAATTGAGGAGATCACCTCCAAGTTAGCAGTGCCCACTTATAAAAATTATATATATATATATATATATATATATATATATATATAATATATATATATATATATAATTATATATATATTTATATATATTATATATATATATTATATATTCTCTTTTTTCCTGAAATTTGATTATGTATATTTATTATTCAATAATAAAAAGGTTCGGTACTTCTATAGAAAACTTTAATTAATTAAGTTTAATATCCTTAAGAAAAATCAATGTCAACTAAACCAAATCGGAAAACACCTAATATATTTGAATATATTACTCACTCTAAAGAATAAAAAAATACTTTCATTTGTCAATATGAAATAGTTTACACACAGTTGATGGGAAGCAGTCAGTTCGATCATGTGCACAAAAGAGTCTACCTAAACTACTACCATTACTCATGGGGTCACAAATACATCCTTTTGGATCCTTTTAAATTAATGCGAGACATTTCAAACGCTAATCAATCCAGACATTCTGTATAGTTAAAAAGAAAGGTGAAGCTAAAGGTAACAGGATAAACCTTTAATTTCAAAAAACTCAGACTAAAGTGGAAACTTTTTCAGTTGCCATAAACTTGTTCTGTCTATGTTAAGTGAAAAATTCCAAATACAATTGATTATAATGGTTGTTAAAGATAGTGACCCATTAGTTTTCTTTGCATGACCAGGATTTAAAAGCACTGTGTGGAGACATGGTTTGAAACTGAAAGTCCCTTTAGACTGGAAAAATATTTGTAAAATTAAGTTAAGTTTAAGTTTGTAAAATTAAGTTAAGTCCCTTTAGACTGGAAAAATATTGTAAAATTAAGTAAGTTTAGTAAGTTAAGTTAGGTAATCTTTCCAAAAAAAATACCTCCGTTGTGAAACATTATACTGTGTACATAGGTGGCTAATTAATCTCTTATATCCAAAAAATTTTACAAAGTGAATCATTTCCTATATTTTGAAATGAATTTCGGTATCTTTTCTTTGATTAATGTTCCCAACATTTCTTCAGCTGGTTCCAACAGAGTAGGCTGAATGGGTCATTTTCTATCAGAGGTAGAGTTTGAAGTAGGGTTGGCCGATGCACCAGGTGCGGTGCAGTGCAGTGCGCCAAACAAATCCAGTGTACCGGTGCGGTGCGGTGAGTGGTGCGGTGCGCATTGAAACAGAGGTGCGGTGCGGTGCGGAAAATTCCGGTGCTCGGCCTACCCTAGTTTGAAGGTATGCAAGACATGGATCATCAACAGCTTCTGTTTTATCATATTTTCTTTTTTTCTGCTATTTTTGTTCTTGACAATAGAGTTTTACTTTTCTTTCAAGTTGATCAAACAATGGCTATGTATTATAATATTTTAAAGTTTTCTTATAGGGTTTGCTCTTCATAGAAATATACTCTGTATACGGATACTATATACTTTGTACCTGAATGGGGTGAGGAAAGAATTAAAGGTAGGGGTTGTAGGGGTGGTAGGAATGGCAGGGGATGACTTTAGAATGATGGAGAATGGAAGAGTGTGGAAGGTGCCATACCTACGGTACGAGGACGATTTGGCTTTGCGTGGTGAATCTGAAGAAAATTTGAAAGGATTGGTAGAGGGGTTTGGCAGGGTGTGAAAAAGTTTAAAAGCAAATGTAGATAAGAGTAAGGTAATGATGGTGGTTGAGGAAAGTCCACAGCGTGAAATAATGTTGCCTGCTTAGCAATTGGAACAAGAATCTGAGTTTAATTATTTAGTTTTACGTTGAATGAAAAGGGAACTGATTATTCCGAGTTTTGTAGGAAATTTGTTAGTGATAAGAAGGTGACTGGTGAAATTAAATCTTTGGTGAATGGAAGTGAACGATGTTTTGAGTACGCTTGTGTTCTGCATGAGGGTATATTGTTACCGATATCCAAGTACAGTAGCGAAACCATGGCGTGGAATAAAGAAAAATAAATAGTGCAGTTTGTTCAGAGAGATAATCTTAAGGACGTGTTAGGTGTGGGAAGAATTAATAAAATGAGGAATGAGAGTGTTACGGAGCTGTGTGGTGCGAAGAAAGGCATAAATGAGAGAATAATTGAGTGTATTAAAATGGTTTGGTCATATGGAAAGCATGTATATAGTCGATAGGTTAAATGGGTGTACAGAGATTAGTGTGTTCGGAATCGACCGGTTGGGAACCAAAGAAAAATTGTATTGATTTAGCAAAAGTGTCTGAAGGAAAGGAATATGAATTTAGGAGAAACGCGAAGGATGGTGCATAATAGGAGTAAATGGCGTGGTCTTGTAAGTTGTGGAGTGGCATGGGATGAACTCTGACAATGACGATGTCATAGTGATGTGAAGCTGTAAGGGGTGGATTTTGGCGGCGATGGGCTTGCACTTAAAGAGTATGAGGGGAAGGTATAGTTTTTTTTCGACTTAGGTCATGTTCTTCTACTTAGCTATCTGTTTCCGGTGCATGCTGCGCACCTCACCCGCAATCGGAGGAGATCCATGGGAAAGATAAACTCCCATAATAGGCTGATCATACATAACGTTTTTTCCCTATTTCCCAGCCATCACGTCATTTTAATAAAAGGTGTCAAGGTAATAGTCCGTTTGAGAGTAATGTATCAATACCGATATTTTAGAAAAGATCATCGATTTTATAATATTGCCTTCTAAGAGAGTTTGCATTTCGTTTGAATTACAGAATGTGTTTGAATGCATTCAATCGATATTAGAAAAAAATAAATAAAAAGAACAAAAGTCGTAATATATGCCAAATTTACACATAAATATAAAATATTATTTCACTAGATTGTTATATATATATTATTATATAATATATATATATATATATTTTTTTTTATATATAATATATATATATATATATATATATATATATATATTACTTTTATATATATCACTATCTATCACTCTAATATATATATATATAATATATATATATATATATATATATATATATACTATATATACATAAATTATTAATATATATATATATATATACTATATTTATATAATATTATATATATAATATATAATATATTATATAAATATATACTATATATATATACTTATATATTATATATATACTATACTAATTTTTCATACTATTGATATGGTAATGGACAGAGCCGCGTGGCGTAAATGCATGAGTGACCGCTCGCTCTAATACGACTGGCGCGAGCATTGCCTAAAAGAACCGTACGGCACGCTCGCGCGCAACGCGCATTAGCAGCGAGAGGTCTGCCATCCATGTACGTCAGCCTGCTGTGCCTTTACCCTATGGTATTTAATTAGTTAAAAAAAAATTAAATTTATACGCAATTATTAAAAAA
Source organism: Trachelipus rathkii (assembly GCA_015478945.1). NCBI lineage: Eukaryota > Metazoa > Arthropoda > Malacostraca > Isopoda > Trachelipodidae > Trachelipus > Trachelipus rathkii. The sequence goes on from JABUQX010046978.1 coordinate 24,540, forward strand.
AAAAATTTTTCATAACTAAAATTTTTTCAAATGTAGAACAATTCAAATTTTTGAATTTTATTTAATTTTTCATAAATTTTATTTTAAATAATACATTTAAGTTAATATATACGTAATTATAAACATATTTCATTTTTGAAAAAAAAATTTATGTAAGTTTAGCCGAAGCCAATGTCACTCTTACGTGGTCCGAAAGACCTTATAGTTAAATAATGGGTAACAACGATATCCGATAACTTACGATTATCGGAAAAAACAATCGATATCTGATAACATTACCTCAAAACGGTTTATTACCGGTGTCAATTTTGTCCCTTTCTTAAGTGTTTAAAAAAGAAAACTGAAATTATTAATAGATTGTGGAGAAATTAATGAGATTAAGATTGTTGAGGTACTCGAGAATTTCTATAAAACCAGCTTAGAGTGTGTGTTGACAAGTGAAAGTGCAATTGAGGAAATACTAAAAACCTTAAGTGTGTGTGTCACTAAGGAAGATACCTGAATGCAAAGAAATACAGTACAATCTGAATGAGAAATTTTTTACAAGCACAGAAAGTGAAGAAACTAGCGTATTCGATCAGTGAACTCTTTTAACAGCTGTAATTGTAGAGCAGTTGGATACATAGAATACAGAAATCCTTTCTGTTTGATAGATGGTTACAAATTGTTTTCAGAAATGAGTCTAAAACGTCTAGATTTATTCTTTGTCTTCAATGGAATACAGAACCTATTGAAAGAATATTTTTTTGTTATGAAGAATACATGAGTAGTAAGTGTACAGGTTCAAAGACCACATTGGGAATACGAGCTCTGAGTGTCCTTATCAGCGTAGCTGATAAGGACACGTGTTCTTATCAGCGTAGCTGATAAGAACACGTGTTTTTGATCTAAGTTAATTGCTTTTTCATGTTATTTATTATTATTATTATTATTATTATTATTATTATTATTATTATTATTATTATTATTATTATTTATTATTATTATTACTTCGAAGAAATTATGATCACGAAGTGATCATAATTTCGAGATGTGTTGTGCTCCGACTCTGACTCCGACTCCGACTCCGACTCCGGCTCCGGCTCCGGGCGCTGTTCTTACTCCGGGGCGCGGTTCCGACATCGCTTCATTGTGTATGTTTATTATTATTATTATTATTATTATTATTATTATTATTATTATTATTATTATTATTATTATTTGTTATTTTTTCCACCGAGGTTTCTTCTTCGCATCCAGTTCTGAGTTCGATATATATATATATCTACATGGGTTAAGGTTATCGTATCGGGCTAAAATTTGAGGGGTGTTAGATGGAGGTACCCTAGTCATATACAAAGTTACGTCCCCGTGGGTCCCCCGAAGGGGGACCCCACCCCACTTAAAAATCGAAGTGTTCGTAATTGACTGAAATTTGGTGAGAGGATGCAGAGTTGAGTTTCTAGAAATACTTGGTATGTGAATCGGAGGAGTTGGCTCCGGCACCGGTGCTGGAGCCACTGCGGTGCCGTGTTAATAAACATTCGTATAGCAACAATGTTGGTGTGTTTATATAGGTTATTGAGGTCGTAGAACTCGAATATGATGGTTATAAGTCCGTATAGGGTGTCTAGGACCCCCATTGAGGGGGGTCCTGACTGAAAAAAAGAGCACAGAGTGCAAAACAAAGGAGGAAGAAAGAAGAATGAAAGATGAATAAAGAAGGAAAGAATGAAAAAGGAGTCTGACACAGAGGAGTAGGAGTTGACAGCCGCACCGGTGCTGGCCCCGGTGCGGTGCCGAGTTATTAAATATTTGTGTAATGTTACAATATTGGTTGTCTTTATATATGTTATTGGATCTGTAGATTTCGAAAATAATGGTTTCAGAACCATTCAATAAAAAATAAATAAATAAATAATAAATAAGTATATAAAATTTCTATTCTTTTTATATTATAACTTTCCAAAATTTACGTTTTTACATAGTCTAAAGCTATTATCAGTTAAATCAAAACACCATCCACCCACCCTCCTGACCAGTTTGTGATCTATTGATCTATGATCTATTTAAAAGTCAAATTTTTACTAAATTGTCATGTTTTACATACCCTAAATCAGTAAATCAGTTACAATCAAGCCACCCAACCTACCTTCCTGACCAGTTGTGATCTATTGATCTATATGATCTATTGATCTATAATTTTGAGCTATTGATTAAGGTCAAATTTTTTACTAAAATTATCATGTTTTACATACCCTAAAGCAGTAATTCAGTAAATCAAACCACCATCCCTCCACCATCCTGTTCATCCTTGATCTATTGATCTATTGATCTCATGATTCAAGTCCGAGTATGCATTTTTTGAAACATAACATAAAATCAAGTTTCTTTATACAAAGATCAAACAAATATATGTTGACGTAACAAAGCTTACTTAGCACACCATCTGAACTATTAATATAATCACAACGACAAACCTGACATGCCTTAACAAAGTTCCACACTTTAACAACAGTAAGTAACTACATAGCATACAAAGACGTAACCTATTCATACTTTTGTCAAGCATATCTCTAACATAACAATGTTAATTTATATTAAACATGGTGATATTTCTAAAATTTTCACACATTTGTTAATTATTCCTACTGATAACGAGTATACTCTAACCGTAATCAGGTTTCCACATCAATAAAGCTAACATGACGTAACATGAACTAATGAAAATAATGTACAAAGACAAACCTAACACAATTACACCGAATACAATGTTAAACATTAACAAGAGTTCTCAAACTTAACCATAAAGTAACTAACACTGCATGAAAACGTAACTATTCTTACTTTTTTCAAGTATATCTACCATATTAAAGTTAATCTTACACTGACACAGTACATTTAACAAAAATATTTATCACAACATTGTTAATTATCATACTGATCACGAATAATACTGCTAACGTAGACAAGTTTCCACATCATAAACTAACATGATGTAACATAACTAAGAAAATAATCTGTAATATTTAACAAAAAATTAACTCAAAAATCATAATAATACCTAATGGGTAAAAACAAACAACGTAAATTTTTACCCTCTGTAAAGCCTAAACTATAACAAACATACTTAACACACAACAACCAGACCAATAAACAGCTATCATTAACCAACTTAGTCAATAAAGCGAACTTACGAGGGAATTAAAACAAGTTTTCAATTTTTATAACATATAATTTTCATTGAAAACAGCGTTATATAATTACATAAAAACATATAAATACATAAAAACATGTTTTATTTTTAAATATATTAATTCATCTAATCAGAGAAAATAGGATTCAAGTTTGGTAAGTTCTATATATCTCTCTATAAAATTCCAAGCACCCTTTGAAAGGATTAACTATAAATGCTTCAGCAGCATTAACTTTTTTCAGCATATTTGATTCGGCAGCACTCAATTTCTCATACAAAAGAGAAGTAAATTCATCCAAGCTGATAGTTTTTAAGCATTCCTGTATACAGTATTATACGGGAAACCACATGTTTGATGTCCCAACATAAAATATCATAGATTACCCCATGTGCTATAAGTATTAAGTCCTCAAGTATGTCAACAATGTTAAGGTGCGATGTTAATTCGTTTTTTTATTTTAAGCCAATGCTGTAAATACTTTTTCAGATGTTCGAACTGTGAAACTAATACACGTATGTCTGAAGGTCACACAATCCGATAGGTTTCCAGTAGTTGCGTATATCAAGGTTTTTAATATCGTCACACGACGAAACACAACGTCTATTCTATAGAACCTCTCACGTATCATTTCCCAGTTAGATATTCACTGCTAGTCGATAATAACAGATGAACACACATTATCTCTAATATCCATCCTGCTTCAATATTGATAATCTTGATGAACTCTTAAACACAATAATAAAGGTCTATTATTTGAATCTCTGGATGGAATACAAAGCAATTATCGGTTCCATCCGGTTGCGTTAAATATAAATGACCACTCGTTGGGAATAACCGAAGCTACTCGTGAAATATCAACAACAGGTTTAGAGATGCGAGGAGATGCATCGTACCAGCACAGCGAAAATGTCCTAACTGACGGAAATCGTAAGCGTAAACAACCCTTAAATGTATTGTATTCTTTCTTTCACAATCAAAGAAAGTAAACAAGAATAACGGTTCAAAAGAACCATATCAGTTCAAAGGGTATATATTCTCGTTAAGACAACAACAATAACAACAACAACAAAACAACACCATTCACCATCCACATGAACTATGCACAACAAACAACAAAATAACATAGTACATAAAATTAAGTTCTTTATATACTAATCAACGAATATGTGCTAACGTAACAGTGTTTTCACATTAATAAAGCTTAACATAGCATGACCAGAACTAAGAATATATTTTACTGGCAAAAACTGACACACCTTACGCACGATAAACTTTACTTAACAACTCCCGCCTTACAACATAACTACATAACACTTCATACAAAACGTAACCTATTCACACTTTTTTCAAGCATATCTCCAACATATCAATGTTAATTTTACAATTAACATCCAATCGTAAATAATTTTAACAAAAATTTAAGCATACCCTGTCTAAGCATCATAACTGACAACAATATATTGCTAATGTAACAAATTTTTTTACATCAACTTCGTAATATTTACAAAAATTCATCATAACCTCGTCCTAAATATCATAATCCGCAACAATAATTGCAAACATTAACAAAGTTTTACCATCAGTCTCAAAAATAAATTTTTTATCTCTGACATAACATAAAAATAAGTTCTTTGATAAAATATCATAGTAAAGCGTAAACGTTTACTGATTTTAAAGCATAAACAGTAAATCAGTAAATCAACCCACCCATTCCTGCAGTCCCCTACCATCCACCCGTCTATGATCTTTCGAACTATTGATTCAGGTCATATTTTCGAGTATCATTTTGGATCATCAACAGGTAAAGACGTATAATCTAACAAAATCCCTTACAAAGTGACCAATCTATCAAAGATACCAGCATCTCAACTATGAATTGACACTATCTTCACCAAAGTGTCACACGTCTCGAGTATAACATCATTTGAACTATGAATAAACGTAGACATTAGCAAAATTCTCGGGCAAACCTGACATTACTCAACAAAAACTTAACCTAGACTCACGTTTCTAACACATCATCGTCAGGTAACACAGTAATATCTTACAAAACTCATAATTTCTCTACCAAATCAGTGTTAATTTCACCCTGTCATAGTAATATTTAACATAACGTACCTAACTTACGAATAAACAGGTTTCATTAACCAAGAGTATCTAAAGCAACACACCACCTCCCGAGAGAAAACCCAGGGGGGATGCGTCCCTTGAAAGGGTGTGAATCTTCGGGCTGAGGCCCAAAGCCCGCTTACACCCCTTCGGGGTGATCCCCCCTCTCAAGATTCACACCCTTTCAAGGGACGCATCCCCCTGGGTTTTCTCTCGGGAGTGGTGTGTTGCTTTAGATCAGGGGTGGCCAACCCGTGGCGCATGCGCCAAACGTGGCGCATTGGATGATTATAAGTGGCGCATTGATACGAGCTACTTTTTGGGAGATTTTATATTTTATATTTTATATTTTATATTTTGTATTTCTTACGAATTTATTCAATGAAAATTAAAAATTCATTTTATTTCCAGAAATTTGTTAAATCTGGCAAGATATAAAGAAGTATGTAACAAATATCGCAATGTTATTGCTATTTATAGCAAGTCCATCAGGACAACCGTTTTGCATTGTTTGTGAAAGTACTCTTTCACATTAGAAGACATATGATTTTAATAGACTATAAAACACAGCATCAGACTAACATAGAAGAAAAAAAATGAAGCTTGTTCTTGCGTCTGAGTCACGAAAAGAATATGTGACTAAGAAAAAGGAAAAATCATAAGAAGACAAAATATATTTGCTAAAGTAGGTTGTGAAGACTTGGCGATGACAGAAGCGTCAGATGAAATGGCTTTAGCATTGGCGAAAAAAAAAAGAAACCTTTTTCTGGCGGGGAAGAAATTGTTAAGCATTGTCTCCAAATATTTGTACGACATCTTGGTAATAAAGGTTTCGAAAGGAAAGCAGACGAAAGTGCTATATCAAGGCAGACAGTTACGAGACGTATCGAGGAACTCTCTCAGGATGTATTTCAGCAACTGGAAGACCTTGTCCATTCTTGTACTTTCTTTTCTCTAGCTTTTGATGAATCAACGGACATATGTGATGTTGCCCAGTTAAGCATTTTTATAAGAGGAATCGATGGTAATTTTAATGTCTTTGAAGAACTTGCCAGTCTGAAGTCATTGCATGGTAAAACAAGAGGATCAGACATATTTGGAAAAGGAAAAATCATGCCTAGAAAATCTAAAATTATATTAAAGAAAACTCATTAGTGTGTGTACTGACGGAGCGCCGTCAATGATAGGTAAAGTCAATGGCAATTTTTAAATCATCCTGTACTACAATATCACTGCATTGTACACCAAGAGGCACTGTGTGGAAAAACTTTAAATATGCAGCATGTTATGCTACCGGTTGTTAAATGTGTGAATAAAATTAAAGCAAGAGCATTAAACAGACGAGAATTCAGAAAATACTATGAATTTGAATACTGTGATTTGGAATATGGTAACTGTCCTTCATTGAGAGGTGCGCTGGCTTTCTAAAGGACAGGTTCTGAGTAGATTTTGGTAATTGATAAATGCTGTTTCTAATTTTTAGACAGAAAAATGAGCTACCTGATGAAAGAACCTTATAATTTGACAACAACTGGCTATTTGATTTGGCATTTTTAGTTGATGTTACTAGTCATCTCAATGATCTAAATTTAAAACTACAAGGCAAGAATAAATTATTTTCAAGCTTAGTCAATAGCATCAGTTCATTTAAAATAAAATTAAAACTGTTCATCTCTCATTTAGAAAATGAGGATTTGAGTCAATTTCCACACCTGAAAGAGCAGAGTGAAGTGCTCTGGATAATGTCATTTGAACCAAATATATTGAAAAATCAAGATATTGTGCAAGGGGCATTTGAAAGTCGTTTTCATGATTTTGCTAAAGAAGAAAACTGCATGCTTGCATTTGTAAAACCATTTTCACTTAGTGAAAAAAAAAACGTAATTCAGATGCCCAGTAACATACAAATGGAACTGATTGATTGAAAAACAAATTCATTATTAAAAATGAAATTTTATGAGCTTTTTCCAGATCAAGACAATTCTGACATAATTAATTTCTGGACTTCATTACCCTGGGAACATTTCCCGGAGCTAAGAATATTTGCAAAAAGTTATATATATATATATGTCTTTTTGAAATGACATACAGATGTGAACAAGCATTTTTATCCATGAAATTGATTAAAAGCCAAATCAAAGGTCGCGATAATTTATTCAAATTTGAAGAATTCTCTGCTGCTCTCAGTAAACATTTTTAAACGATTTAATATTTTAATCTAATTTTTTATGGTAAAGCTAATATATATTACACACATTAAAAATTACTTGCATTAATCGGGACTTTTCAAAACCTGTCACCGATTCCAAAGGTAAGATGACGATGTCAGCTGTTAAATTTGTTACTGAAATTAGCACAGAATTCTTTTTCAGCTTAATTGTACAAATTTGAATTCAAATTATATTTCGCGACTGTTGATTTGCTTTTAATCATTCATGGATAAAAATGCTTGTTCACATCTGTATGTCATTTCAAAAAGACATATATATATATATAACTTTTTGCAAATATTCTTAGCTCCGGGAAATGTTCCCAGGGTAATGAAGTCCAGAAATTAATTATGTCAGAATTGTCTTGATCTGGAAAAAGCTCATAAAATTTCATTTTTAATAATGAATTTGTTTTCCAATCAATCAGTTCCATTTGTATGTTACTAGGCATCTGCATTACGTTTTTTTTCACTAAGTGAAATGGGTTTACAAATGCAAGCATGCAGTTTTCTTCTTTAGCAAAATCATGAAAACGACTTTCAAATGCCCCTTGCAATATCTTGATTTTTTCAATATATTTGGTCAAATTGCTATTATCCAGAGCACATTCACTCTGCTCTTTCAGGTGTGGAAATTGACTCAAATCCTCATTTTCTAAATGAGAGATGAACAGTTTTAATTTTATTTTAAATGAACTGATTAAATAAACTGAATGCTATTGACTAAACTTGAAAATAATTTATTCTTGCCTTGTAGTTTTAAATTTAGATTATTGAGATGACTAGTAACATCAACTAAAAATGCCAAATCAAATAGCCAGTTGTTGTCAAATTATAAGGTTCTTTCATCAGGTAGCTCATTTTTCTGTCTAAAAATTAGAAACAGCATTTATCAATTACCAAAATCTACTCAGAACCTGTCCTTTAGAAAGCTAGCGCACCTCTCCCCCCTTCCCCTCAAAAAAAAAAATGAAAGGACAAGTTCCCATATTCCAAATCACAGTATTCAAATTCATAGTATTTTCTGAATTCTCGTCTGTTAATGCTCTTGCTTTAATTTTTATTCACACATTTACAACCGGTAGCATAAACATGCTGCATATTTAAAGGTTTTCCACACAGTGCCTTTTGGTGTATAATGCAGTAGTAGTACAGGATGATTTAAAAATTGCCATTGATTTACCTATCATTGACGCCTGCCGTCAGAGCACACACTATGAGTTTAACATATAATCTAATTTAGATTTCTAGCATGAATTTCCTTTCCAATATGTCTGATCCTCTTGTTTTACCATGGCAATGACTTCAAGACTGCGACGAAGATTCTTTCAGTTGTGTTACAAAGACATTAAAAAATTTACCGACATTCCGTTTCTCTTAATAAAAATGCCCTTAACTGGGGCAACATCACATATAGTCCACGATTGATTGATCGAAAAGCTAGAAGAAAAAAGAAAGTACAAGATGGACAGGTCTTCCAGTTGCTGAAATACATCCTGAGAGAGTTTCCTCGATACGTCTCGTACTGTCTGCCTTGATATAGCAATTTTTCGTCTGCTTTCCTTTCGAAACCTTTATTACCACAAGATGTCGTACAAATATTTGGAGACAATGCTTAACCATTTCTTTCCCGCCAAAAAAGGTTCTGTCTTTTTTTTTCGCCTGCTAAAGCCATTCATCTGACGCTTTCTGTCATAAGCCAAGTCTTCACAACCTAACTTCTAGCAAAATGATTTTGTCCTTCTTTCTGATTTTTCACTTTTCTTAGTCACATATTCCTTTTTCGTGACTCAGACGCAAGAACAAGCTTCATTTTTTTCTTCTATGTTAGTCTGATGCTGTGTTTTATAGTATCTATTAAAATCATGTCTTCTATTATGTGAAAGAGTACTTTCACAAACAATGCAAAACCGTTTTCCTGATGGACTTTGCTATAAATAGCAATAACATTGCGATATTTGTTACATATACTTCTTTATATTCTTGCCTAGATTGTAACAAATTCTGAAATAAAATGAATTTTAATTTTCATTAAATAAATTCGTAGAAATACAAAATATAAATATAAAATATAAAAATATAAAATCTCCCAAAAAAGTAGCTCGTATCAATGCGCCACTTATAATCATTCCAATGCGCCACGTTTGGCGCATGCGCCCACGGTTGGCCACCCTGCTGATCTAAAGCAACACAACCACCTCGTCCGAGAGAAAACCCCAGGGGGGATGCGTCCCTTGAAAGGGTGTGAATCTTGAGAAGGGGGATCACCCCGAAGGGGTGTAAGCGGGCTTGGCCTCGCCCGAAGATTCCACAACGCCTTTCAAGGGACCATCCCCTCTGGGTTTTTTTCTCTCGGGAGGTGGTGTGTTTCTTTAGATACTCTTGTTAATGAAACCTGTTTATTCGTAAGTTAGGTACGGTTATGTTAAATATTACTATGACAGGGTGAAATTAACACTGATTTGGTAAGAGAAATTATGAGTTTTTGTAAGATATTATACTGTGGTTACCTGACGATGATGTGTTAGAAACGTGAGATCTAGGTTAAGTTTTTGTTGAGTAATGTCAGGGTTGCCCGAGAATTTTGCTTTCGGGTCTAGTTCAGCTCATAGTTTTCAAATGATTTTCTCCCATTTCTTTCACTTTGATGAAGATATGGTCAATTCATAGTTCGAGATGCTGATATCTTTTGATAGATTGGTCACTTTGTTAAAGGGATTTTGTTAGATAATACGTCTTTACCTGTTGGTGATCCAAATGATACTCGAAATATGACCTGAATCAATAGGTCGATAGATCATAGACGGGTTTGATGGGTAAGGGACTGAGAATGGGTGGGTTTGATTTACACATGATTTACTGATTTACGCTTTAAAATCAGTAAAACTATTACGCTTTACTGTGATATTTTATTTCAAAAGAACTTATTTTTATTTATGTTTGGGAAAGAAAAATTTATTTTTATTTATGTTGTTAAAACTTTGTTATGTTTGCAATTTATTCGTTGGGAATTATGAATATTTAGACGAGGTTATGCTGAATTTTTTGTTAAATATTTACCGAAAGTTTGGATGTAAAAAAATTTGTTACATTAACAATTATATTTGTTGTCAGTATGATGCTTAGACTTGGTTATGCCTAAATTTTGTTAATTAGATAACCAATGTTAATGTAAAATTAAACATTGATCATGTTGGAGATATGCTTGAAAAAGTGTGAATAGGTTACGTTTTGTATGAAGTGTTATGTTAGTTTACTGTTTGGTTAGCGCGAGGGAGTTTGGTTACTGTTAATAGTTTATCGTGCGTAAACGGTGTGTCAGGTTTTGCCCATTTACAATATATTCTTAGTTCTGGTCATGCTATGTTAGCCTTTATTAATGTGAAAAACTGGTTACGTTAGCACATATTACGTTTGATTAGTTAATATAAAGAACTTATTATATTTGTACTATGTTTTTGTTGTTGTTGTTGTTTGTTGTTTTTTGCTGTTGTGTTGTTGTTGTTGTTGTTGTTGTTGTTGTTGTTGTTTTGTCTAACGAGAATATATACCCTTTGAACTGATATGGTTCGTTCGGGCTCTGTATTCTTGTTTACTTTCTTCTGATTTGTTGAAAGAAAGAATAGAATCTCATTACATTTAAGGTTGTAAATGCTTACTAAATCAAACAGTAAGACATACTCGCAATACCTCTACCAATGGCATCTCCTCGCATCTCTACTTTTGTGTTGTGGATATGATCACGAGTAGCTTCGTTATTCCCAACGATGTGTAATTTATATTTAATCGTCAACCGATGGATACCGATACATTTGCTTGTATTCCATCCAGAGATTCAAAAATTGACCTTTATTCATTTGTGTTAAAGAGTTCATCAAGATTACAATATTGCAACAGGATGGATAGAGGATAAATGTGTGTCATGCTGGTATATTCGACCTAGCATGAAATATCTAACTGGAAGATACGTGAGAGGTCTAATAAGAATAGACGTTGTGTTTCTGTCGTGTGACGATATGAAAACCCTTGATGTACGCACTCTGAAACCCATCGATTGTTTGACCTTCAGACATACGTGTATAGGTTTTCCAGTTCGAACATCTGAAAATATTACAGCATGCTTAAAATAAAAAACGAATTTAAAATCCGCACGTTAACGATGTTGACATACTTGAGGACTTAATACTTTTATAGCACATGGTGTAATCTATGATTTTTACACCCAAACATGTGGTTTCCCGTATAATACTGTATACAGGAATGCTTTTTAATAACTATCAGCTTGGAATGAATTTACTTCTCTTTGTATGAAGAGAAATGAGTGCTGCAGTAATCAAAATACCTGCTGAAAAATGGTTTAGTGCTGCTGAAGGTCTTTTATAAGTTATAAAAAAAAACACAACATCCTTTCAAAGGGTGTTGAATTTTTAGAGAGATATATAGAAACTTACCCAACTTGAATCCTTTGTTCTTGATTAGATGAATTAATATATTAAAATAAACATGTTTTTATGTATTTATATGTTTTTATGTATTTAATTAATGCTCTTTCATGAAAATTTATATTTTATAAAATGTAAAACTTGTTTTTACTTCCTCGAAAGTTCCGCTTTATTACTAAGTTTGTTTATGATAATGTTATTCGTCTGGTTGTTGTGTGTTAGGTATGTTAGTTCATAGTTTAGCTTTAACGAGAGGGTATAAAATTCATTTACCTTTGTTTGTCTTTACCCATTAAGTATTATGATGGTTAGGTACGGTTATGTTAAATTTTTTGTAAAATTTGTGGATTATTTTCTTAGTTCATGTTACATTGCATGTTAGCGCTTTATTGATGTGAAGACATTGTTAGTTTAGAGTATATTCGTTGATCAGATATGATAATTACACAATGTTGTGATAAATTTTTTTGCTAAATGTTACTGTGTCAGTGTAAGATTAACTTAATATGGTGAGATATCCTTTGGAAAGTAAGAATGGTTACGTTTTGCCACATGCAGTGTAGTTCTTTCTGGTGTTAAGTTTGAAACTTTGTTAATGTTAACAGTTTATTCGTGTGTAAGTTGTGTTAGGTTGTCTTGTACATTATTTTCTTAGTTCATGGTTACGGTCTGTTAGCTTATGATGTGGGAAACCCTTAATTACGTTTAGAGTATACTCGTTGATAGTATAATAAATTAACCAATGTTGTGATAAAATTTTAGTTAAATATCACCATGTTAATATAAATTTAACATTGTTAATGTTAGAAGAGATATGCTTGCAAAAGTGTGAATAGGTTACGTCCTTGTATGCTATGTTAGTTACTTTACTGTTTGTTAATGTGGAACTTTGTTAAGGCATAGTCAGGTTTGTCGTTGTGTATTATATTAATAGTTCAGATGGTGACCTAAGTAAGCTTTGTTAACGTCAACATATATTAGTCTTTTATCTTGTATAAAGAACTTGTATTTAATGTTATGTTTTA
>JABUQX010046978.1:42500-43505 GCA_015478945.1 Trachelipus rathkii
ACTTAACTTAACTTAACTTAATTTTACAAATATTTTTCCAGTCTAAAGGGACTTAACTTAATTTTACAAACTTAACTTAACTTAATTTTACAAATATTTTTCCAGTCTAAAGGGACTTCCAGTTTCTAAGCCATGTCTCCACACAGTGCTTTAAATCCTGGTCTGCAAAGAAAACTAATGGGTCACTATCTTTTAACAACCATTAAATAATCAATTTGTATTTGGAATTCACTTACAAAGACAGAATCAAGTTTTATGGCAACTGAAAAGTTTCCACTTTAGTCTGAGTTTTTGAAATTAAAGGTTTATCCTGATTACCTTTAGCTTCACCTTTCTTTTTAACAATTACAGCAATGTCTGGATGATAGCGTTTGAAATGTCGCATTAATTTAAAGGATCCAAAAGGTGTATTGTGACCCCATGAGTAACTGGTAGTTAGGTAGACTCTTTTGTGCATGATCGAACTGACTGCTTCCCATCAACTGTGTTAACTATTTCATATTGCAAATGAAAGTAATTTTTTTTTATCTTAGAGTGAGTAATCTTTCAACCTTTTTTAGGTTTTCCGATTTTGTTTTCTTTCCAGCCGCTTCTAGGATATTAAACTTAATTAATTAAAAGTTATCTATAGAAGTACTGAACCTTTTTTATTATTGGAATAATAAATATACATAATCAAATTTCAGGAAAAAGAGAATATATATTAAATATATATATATATATATTATATTATATATAATATAATATAATTATATATATATATATATATTAATATATATATATATATAATATATAATATATGAAATGTTGGAATATAAGAAATAATCATTCGGATCAATTATTAAATATATATATATATATCTATATATTATATATTATAATATATATATATATTATATTATATATATAATATATATATATATATTATATATATATATATATATATATATATATATATAATATATATATATATTATATATATATAATATATATATATATATATAT
>JABUQX010046979.1:0-15000 GCA_015478945.1 Trachelipus rathkii
AGAGAAGAGATTAAAACTTGGTTCTCAGTACATTTCCTAATACACTTTAAATCAGTTTTTTTTATTTTATTTATTTTATTTTTTATTTTTTTGCAAAATCATGGCAAATATAGTAGGTCAATATCACACAAAAGGAAAAATAATCTAATAATAATAAATAATATTAGTAATATTGACCGTGTGTCATACAACATTTCAGACAGATCTTGTTTGGAAACTGAGGGTTAGTTTATGAACGAAGGTCAAGAAATTTTTAATCTGAATATAATGTTTTTATTATTTTTATTTATTATTCTTTTTAACTCATAAAATGTTTTTATTTATTTTTGTCTTGTTTGTAAGACCTTTTTGAACTCAAAAAGTTCATGAGTATAAAATATGAACTGTTCATGTAGGTTAATTAGTTTACAAATTATGTTTAATATTTCATTAAATATCATCATAATGTTTCCGATATTTTTCTTTTTATACCTTCTTATCGTTTATTTTTGCATGGTACTTATTACATTTTAGACTCAGATTACTCTGACAATATTGCGAACACTGAGTGTGTCATTTTTTACATCATTGTTTCTTTTTAGAATAGGCATCCGTGTAGTTCCATATGCCTCTTTAATTGAAACTTTGTTTTTGATTTATGATGACCACTCGTCTTCATAGAAAAGGTGCTTCTCCTGTATATCTCTGAAAACCCAGATACTTAAGACCTTATAATATCTTGGTATTTTGACTTAGCTCTCTAGTTATTTCTAAATAGTAAAGGTGAATATTTTTATTAGTCTAAATATAGAAAATCCCAAAATTTGCAACAAAAGAACATCAATATTGTTTAATTTTGAATAAATCTACCAAAATGTTTTCCCTATTAACTCCAACCTGCTATTTAGTTGTCTTGTAAACTGAATAAAAAATTTGGCCCAACAGGAAATATAACCGCTATGTAAACTACTCGAAATACAAAATGTAACTTTCGTCAGTTTAATCCTAACATATTTTTTTTTTTTTATTTTTTTTTACAGAGATAAACACCATCACTGCTCACGGGCAGAGCCCTAATCAAGGAGGAGGTGTACTCACTTTACCGTCCGAGCAGGTACGAAGCCAGCCCAGGAGAAATAGCTCACCATTCTCCCACCGACAGTTTGCGAAACCTGGGACCTCCGCTTTGTTGGGCGAGTGCTCTAACACTGAGCTATCGGCCGCGCTTTTTATATGAATAAATAAAATATAATTGAAAAATATATATATATATATACATACATCATATATACATATACATAAACCTAAATACAATTTACACAGACATCAACATATAATATACAAATATACAATACAAATATAATTTCATTAATATTTATCACTATCATTACTATCATTATAAGCTAACTATCACATCACTGCAACTATGTTTTTTATATTTAATGATTGTTATGCCTACACAATATTTCAGCAATAATTAATCACTTATTTACCACTAATTCACCTATATTAAAAATTTTTTCATTCACTAATATTACACTGTATATTATTATCATTAATCACCACAATCATGTTATTACTTATTACTATGTTTACTATATATATTTCACTAATATATAGTAATATTATTTTTAACAAATTTTACCTATTTAAAAATTATCATTTAACATTATCTATTTTTACTCACTAATCACCGAAATCACTGTTATTACTATTAGGATATTAAACGATATATCACCACCATTCGCGGGAAAGATAAATGTCATAGAAGGGGTTTCCCAGCCCCAAGAGCCATGGGAGAAGAGAATTTGCAAAATTTACTTCATATGACTTGACGATAAACTTGGGAAACGCAGCTCCACGTTCTGCAATTTAGTATTTAAATTCTTCTTTATAATCTTATATTGTATTAAATGAACAAGAAGATAACTGAAATGATTTTCAAAAATTTTTGTTGCTCCTCCAACCCGATTCACAAATGAAATATTTATAACTTAAAAAATTTTACGTTTTTTAAAATCCAAAATATTTTTTTTTCTTTTTCCTTTTGATTCTAGCCACCCATGGATTGAATCAAGATGCTGTTTCTCTCTCTCTTCTCTTAAAATATTCCAATAAAATCTTCAGCAGATTCAAAGATTGGAGACTTCATCTCTCTTCAATAAATCGCTCTGAGCTATCTCTCTTCTTTTCAATCTCTCACTTCTCCTTCTGGGTCCCTTCTTATATTTCGGCTCCCCTCTGGCATTTGCGTTGTCATTTTGTAAATCTACTATATTAACGCTACCTACAGTATTGTCTCCGATATGGTCATTCGCGTTACCTTATATAAATCTCCTATATTAATGCTAACCTCAGTTTTGCTTAAATTATGTGGTGATGAATCCCTTATAATTTTCCCTTTTAATAAATTTTACTGAGAATTTATGTTACCTTTAGTAGAATCCCTAACTACAAAATTTGAAAATTTGGAACCAATGTGGTTCTGAAAGTTGTGAATATTTTTAGGAATAATGGTTGGACAAAGGGTCCTATTCCTTACTTTTTGATCAAACTGGGTAAAATTGTGAACCCTCAGTGGATGTGAAACCTCTAGAGTGGATTTCGGTTCTCTGATTGGAACATTTTGTGTGCATTTGGTGTGTTTGATCACATTCTTTATAAAAAAAATAAAACTAAATAGCTAACAAACTTCTCACATTATCTCTCGTCCTGGTGCTAGTGGTCTCCGACAATCGCTAATCAAATGTCATCTCTACATCCTTATGAAAGACTTCTGAATATGACAAGTATAGCAAAGTTTTTTATTTTGTAATAATATCAATCTTTCATATTCTTTTTAAATATTTTCCATTTTATTGTGATTTTAAACTTGTCTTTGAATCACTTTCTTTTATTATGAAAAATTCTTAAAATTTTGTCTTATTTTTATATATTATTATTATTATTATTATTATCCTAAATTATTAATTATTATTATTATTATTATTATTATTATTATTTATTATTATTATTATTATTATATTATTCCTAATAATATATATTGTGAGTTACTAAGAAAATATTCTCTTTTTTTTCATTGTTTTTCCCTATTATTATTCTTGTGTATATTATTATTATTATTATTATTATTATTTTTATCACTTCCCCTCCTAATATTTCAAGATTTTCAGTTTTTGACGAACCAGTTATATTCGTTATGACTATAGTCTTTCCCTACAATATCATTAGCGGGATTCTGTGTGTGTATTTTGTTTAAAAATCAATTTCAATCCTGTTCTTGATCTGAATTTAGTACGTTAAACGGCTCTAGCGAATGAGCTTTTTGGCTAAGTTAAGAGATTGCATATTCATCAGTGATAATGTGTTGTGTGTTACTTTTTCACACATTCTGCGCAATAGGCCTGTTTTTTTAAATTCACATTTAAGATTGGGCTTAAATTGTACTTTTTTCAAATTACATTACTAGTTTTGTTGGGGATAGAATTTTTTTTTTATAAAAATAGAAAAAAAATATTTTAATACAGTTGTTCTTGACACTTTATGTCAACTTCATCTATTCCAGTTCCTTACTATTTTGGTTAAATAAACATCAGGCAATATTAACGATACGATCTATAATAATAATTATTATAAAAGCTATAATGAATAAGAGAAATAACAATTTTAATAACAGTAATTATCTGTGTTATACTATTAATTAATAAAAATAAATAATAATAATATAATAATAATAATAATAAAATATAATAATAATAATAATAATAATATAATAAATAATAATAATAAATAATATAATAATAAATAATAATAATAATAATAATATTAAATAATAATAACAATGACAATAATAATAATAATAAAAATCATATAACAATAACGAAAAAATAAAAACAATTATAAAATAATAATAATAACAAATAACAATAAAATTTATAGAAAGATAAATATGAAATAAAAATAATTATAAGAATTATAATCGTTTTAATAATTGAGATAAAGCATACTAATTATAATAATTGACCATTATTAATAACATTTTTTTTTGCATAAATTATATAATATTATATGCTTCAGAATTTTAAATAATTTAAATAATTATTAATAATTTTAATAATTTTAATTAATAATATAACAACAAATAAAATTTGATTATATAATAAAATAATAATAATAATAATAATAATAATAATATCATAATAATAATAATGATATAATAATAAAATATAAGTAATAATATAATAATAATAATAATAATAATAATAATAATAATAATAATAAATAATATAATAATAAATAATAATAATAATAAATATTAATAATATTAATATATATAATATAATAATATATATATAAATAATAATAATATACAATAATCAAATAATAATAATATAATATCATATAATAATAATAATAATTAATAATAATAATAATAATAAATAATCATAAATAATAATAATAATAATAATAATAATAATAATAATTAATAATAATATAATAATAATAATAATAATAATAATAAATAATAATAATCAATAATAATATAATAATAATAATCAATAAATAATAAACAATAATAATAATAATAACATAATAATAAAAATAACAATAATTACAAATTAATAATAATAATAATAATAACAATAATAATAAAATAATAATAAATAATAGAAATAAAAATAATTATACTAAAATATTAATTATATTAATTGTAATTATTATAATATTTTATAATAATTATAATATTTTATAATATTATACTAATTATACTAATTATAATAAATTATAATATTATAATAATTATAAATGAATTATAATAATTATAAAATTATATAAATAATAATAATAATAATAATAATAATAATAATAATATAATAATAAATAATAATAATAATAATATAATAATAATAATAATAATAATAATAATAATAATAAATAATAATAATAATATATAATAATAATAATAAAATAATAATAATAATATTAATAATAATAATAATAATAATAATAATAATAATAATATAATAATAATAATAATAATAATAATAATAATATATAATAATAATAATATAATAATAATAAATAAAATAATAATAATAATAATAATCAATAATAATATAATAATAATAATAATTAATAATAAAAATAATATAATAAAAATAATAATATAATAATGAATAAAATAATAATAATATAATATAATAATAATAATAATAATAATAATAAGTAATAATAATAAAATAATAAAAAATAATAATAATAATAATAATAATAATATATAATAATAATAATTAATTAATAATAAATAATAATAAAAATATAATATAAATCCAATAATAATAATAATAATAATTAACTGATAATAATAATAATAATAGATAATAATAATCAATAATAATTAATAAAATAATAAATAATAATAATTAATGAATAATAATAATAATATAATAATAATAAGAATAATAATAATAATAAATAAAACAATAATAACAATAATTAATTATAAATTATAATTTATATTATATTATAAATATAATTATAATTATTATTATTATTATAAAAATAATAATAATAATAATAATAATAATAATAATAATAATAATAATAATAATAATAATAATAATAATAATAATAATAATAATAATAATAATTATAATTATAATTATAATTATTATTATAATAAATAATAATAATAATAATAATAAAAATACATAAATAATAATAATAATAATACATAATATAATATAATTAATAATAATCAATATAATAATAATAATAATAATATATAATAATCAATAATAAATAAAAATAATAATAATTAAAAATAGGCAACTAATAATCTAATTAATCTTATAATATTTTATTATTATTTATATTTTAAAAAATAATAATAATAATAATAATATAATAAATAATAATAATAATAATAATAAAATAATAATAATAATAATAATCATCAATAATAATAATAATAATAATATATAATAATAATATAATAATAATAATAAAATAATAACAATGCCTTTTCTTTTCCTTTGAGGGTTTCTAAAATTTCTTATTCATCATTCTGGAACAAAAATATTAAACAAAATAAGGAAAAAATTAAGAACAAAAATAACAAAAAGAAACAAAACCACTAGTGTTTTGCGGTTATAAAAGCATAAGGTCATAGTCACTAGTGCAAATTCATAAGACTTTCACAGTAATGGTTTAGACTGCATTTGATCAGTAATTGACGGAGGCACTAGCACCGGACCTCGAACGAAAGGAATTTAAATTATTTAAAAAACATTCAAATAATTTTATAGCTTGTGATATTGAAAATTTTTTTGAAAAATATTAGGTGTAAATTTATATTTGCTCTTTATTATGCATACCTACATTTGCAAAACTTGCTTCAATATTATATAAAAGTACCTAAATACATTTGTAAAATTTGTTCCAATACACAGTTCTCTAATAACACTAATTAGAATTGTTTTTAATCATAACCACATGGTTGGTTAATACCACACAAAAGTCAAAGCTAATCTAATAATTTTACTAACATTGATGTTTTCATGGAACCATTTTACTCATGCCTTGTTGGGATGAATAGGGATAAGATGAATGTCAAAATTACATTTTATGAATATATATGATTTTTATTATTTTTTAGTTATTACACTTTTTAATTGTCTGTTTTTATTCTATTTATGAACTAATTTAACATCAAAACTAGGTTAATCAAGGAATGTCTTGTCATTAAGTCTTTTTAAACTAACCAAAATCCTTGAATTTTAAATAGAATTGTTTCATGCAGGTTAATTAGTCCACAAATTATATGTTTAACTTTATTTCATTAATGTCGTCAATAATATTCCAATAATATCTGTTTAAAAATTTCTTATATAAATATTTTAATGAAATTTGTTCTTTTTAACTTGACCAAAATAGCACCTAGAGCTGTAAGTTACTTCATTGTACTTTTTTAATTTTAGCTTTATATTTTTGCCGTCGTTAGTTAAAAACTTATATATAATTTATATATATATATATATATATATATATATATATATATATATATATATATATATATATATACAGTAATATATATAATATATTATATATATATATATATATATATATAATATATAATATTATGATATATAATATATAATT
Source organism: Trachelipus rathkii (assembly GCA_015478945.1). Lineage (NCBI taxonomy): Eukaryota > Metazoa > Arthropoda > Malacostraca > Isopoda > Trachelipodidae > Trachelipus > Trachelipus rathkii. Next base: position 7,141 of record JABUQX010046979.1, read on the forward strand.
ATATATATATTATATAATATATATATATATTATATATATATATATATTATATATATATATATATATATATATATATATATATATATATATAATATATATATATATATATATATATACAGTATATATATATATATATATATATAAATCATATAATATATATATATATATATATAAATATGCTGTCGTAAGAAGGGACACCTGTTACAATTTACTGAATATTTTACGGTTTTGAAGCTATTTTGCGGCATTGCTTCGTAGCGAGGGTACACTTAATGTATTTATATCATTTTAAGAAGAGTAAACTCTCTTTAGCTATCCAACGGTATAAAAATATTGCGATAAGCAGTGGGGAGGAGCACTTTGAACTGCGATAGGATTGATACAGAAATTATAGGTAAGTATACAATGTCTTAATTTCCGCTATGAATTGTATAATCATCTTTCATGCGGAAATAGGGAAATGACGTTTTAATGGCCAATGAACAAGTTTTTGACACAAAAGTATCGAATAGGCCTTAAACAGTAATTATAAAAGGTAAAAAATAACGTAAACAATTTAATATTTATTGGCCAAACCCCTTACTCTTTACAACAAGTTTACATCTTTCAGGCATGCTATAAACAAGTTTTTTCAAATCGCTTTCACATATATAACATGAAATCAAGACTTAATAAGGCCCGATATAGGTCCCTTTTCGTTGCTGGTTTGCTTTTAGAGAGGACGAAGTAGCACATTTTATTCCAGAGATTCTCTAAATTGGATTGAAGACATTCGGATTCTGTGCTGTGGGCCCACTCTATGTGGGTAAATGTTGTTTAGTATTGAACCATTGCTAAACCACTTTTGATCAATGACAAGGTGTATTATCCTCTTGGAATGTAAAATTTGCATCTCCAAATACATCTTTGGCACTGGGAATCATTTTGTTAGTCAGGACTTCAAGGTATTTCTTACAATTCATCGTTTTATTCAGTGTGCAACCTGCCAACATGTGAGGCTGCCATACAACCCCACACCATAACTGATTGTAGGATATTTTAATTGTTAGTAAAATGCGTTGTGGTAAAAATTCTTCTCCATTGCGACGCCCCAAATACAGATTACCAAAATGATTGTTCGACTCGTCACTAAATAAGACCCTTCCCCATTGATATTTAGTCCAAGTCAAATGTTTTTTGACCCAGACAAAGTCTTGCCTTACGCTGTCTGTCTGTTAGGAAATGGTTTCTTCTTTGGTTTGAAGGCCTTTCAAGCCTGCCTTCCAAGTCATTTAGTAGTGCTTGTAGAAATCTGCGTTAAACGCCACTTTTTCCATATTTTCAAGCAATTCGGGGCTTGTTAGGTGAATATTAGAAAGAGATGTCCTGCGCAATACACAATCCTCCCAGGTTGCAGACGTTCTTGGGCAAACGCTTGGCTTGTGTTATAGGCCAATGTTTCCAGTATTTTTTGTCTTGCTATTATTCTAGCAGTTGCTGATTTGCTTTTCAAAGATAGCGTGTTTAGCAATGAGAACGTGCGCCATGGCCTCCTCTGACAGCTTGACCACAGATTCTCTCAACCCGTACTTCAGCAACCATAGTGGGCTCATTTGTCTGTCTAAGTTAATTGAAGGGAATAAAAATTCCCGTATTTATAGCACTGGCAACTAAACTCAGCCCACATATTATTTCGTGATTGGCTACTTAAAGCAGTGTTATGATTGGTTACATTGAGCTTCATGTAATTGAGCAATTTTCAATCTGAAATTTGTGTTTTTCTCAAACTCAGTTTTTGTTCTACAAAACTATATGATGTGGGCGTATTGTCATAATTTTATAACCATTGGATAGCTAAAGAGATGCTCTTTTAAATGATATATAATACATTAATGTCCCTTTTACGAGCAATGCGCAAAATAGAGCTCAAAACTAAAATTTTCAAAAATTTTCAAATAGGTGTCCCCATTCTTTAACCAACAGCATTGTATATATATGATATATATTATATATTATATATATATATTATATATATATTATTAATATTTATATATTATATATATATATATATATATATTATAAGATATATAATATTATATATATATATATTATATATTATATTATATATATATATTATAATATATTATAGTAATATATATATTATATATATATATATATATATATATATATATATATATAATATATATATATATATATATATATATTATATATATATTTATATATATATATATATATATATATATAATATATATATAATATATATATATATATATATATATATAAATATATATAATATATATTGTAATATATTATAATATATATATTATATATAATAATATATATTATTATTATATTATATATATATATTATAATATATATATATATATATATATATATATATATATATATTATTAATATTGCTAATTAGAATGAAGATAAAAATGTTTTCCGCAAATCACTCCACCTGCATTTTAGTTATGATGTTAACTGAAACAAAGTTTCCCAGGAAATATAACTACTATGTACTTCTGGAAATACTAATTTACTTTGTCAGTTTAAATCTAACAAATTCAACAAAAAATAATTAAAATCCGTTAAATATCTTTTAATTTAGAGCAAAGTTAACAAAACTTCAAAAATGAAATTCTATTTTAGGAAATTTCTTCTCCTAATAGATTTTAATTTTTTTTAAATATAAAGCACTACAGAATTAAAGATTATCTAAAACCTAAATAAATGTAGTAGTGCTACACCGTGGATATTGAATGAACAAATAAAATTTCAATGTATTCTTTTCCTTGGTGTTCCTAATCACCCCACAAAATTCGACACCCTTACCCATTCAACCAAAAGCTACATGTGTATGCTTATTCTTCCATAAAGAGTATAATAATTTACCATTACAAAAATTTTAGTAATTTTCATGTGTGTGCGTATGTGTATTTTCTAAAAATCAGTTTCTTTCCTGTGCCTGGATCTGAATTTAAGAGTTAAAGGGCGCTTCCAAAGAACTTCTGCCAACGCTGGAGGATTACAAATTAATAATGACAAAGGTTGGTATGTTATCTTACACTCCTCCTGCTGTATAAGGTCTCTTTTTACATTACATTTATGAATGCAATATAAATTTGCAGGTTCCAAATTACTTTAAATATATATATATATATATATATAATTATATATAATATCTATATATATATATATATACAAAAATATATGGTAAAATATTAATATAAATTTTATGTATTGTATGTATACATATATATATCTATATAGATTAATAATATATAATATATATCTGTCTAAAAAAAGGTATATATATATTATATATATATATATATATATATATATAATAACAAGTAGGGTCGAGAATAATAAGATTTTTTTTATAAAGATATAATGATATAAAGATTTCTTTAATACATTATCCTGTCCTTTTTGGTCATTTCATATCTTTGACAGTTCTACTACATTTGCTGTATAGTGTTCAATAATAATAATAAAAATAATAATAATAATAATAATAATAATAATAATAATAATAATAATAATAATAATAATAATAATAATAATAATAATAATAATAATAATAATAATAATAATAATAATAATAATAATAATAATAATAATAATAATAATAATAATAATAATAATAAATTTTTTTTTTGACTAATTAGTTATATATACAATAAAAATAATAATAATAATAATAATAATAATAATAATAATAATAATAATAATAATAATAATAATAATAATAATGCATTTTTTTTCCTTTTGAAGGTTTTTAGAAAGTCGTATTCATCAACATTCTGGAACAAAAAAAAAGCAATAAAAATAGCACTGGAATAATTAAAATAAACAAAACAAATAGTGTTTTGGGTCATAAAAGCATAAGGTCGTAGTCACCAGTGCAAATTTATCAGACTTTCAACGCTTTTGGTTTAAACGACATTTGATCAATGACTTACGGAGGCACTGGCACCGGACCCCGAGAATAGAGAGAAAAGTAAAGCTTTTTAAATAACATTAACAAAAATAAAATAACGATATTAAATAAGCGTGGAAAAAATACATGCAAAATACATTTGTAAAACTAGCCCCCATACCATTTCCTAATACATTTTATAGAAATATTTTGGAAAAAATTGTGGCCACATACTTAAATTTGTATTTCGTAAAAAATATTCTAATTCTAATAATATTAGTTATATTGATGATTTTATTTTACATATTTACGCTTCTCTTGGTTTGGTTAATATTGACACCACCTAAGATGAGTGCCGATATTATATTTTATGAATTCAAATATGATTTTTATTTAATTTTTTAATATGCTTATTAATTATACGTTTTCATTATATTTACCAACAATTTACACATATTGCCAAGTTAATTATTCTCTGTCAGCCTTTCTAAACTCTACAAATGGAACACTTCCATGTAGATTAATTAGTTCACATATCTACTTTTCTAAATAGCTAATTTTTTACTCATTTTTCATGACAGAGGCATTAAAAAAACTTTTAGTCTAAAGTATGGTAAAAATAAACTATTAAAATTTTTTTTCAAAATATTAAAAATCATAAACCATTAAATAATTCTTTAAAATCTATAATATAACATTTAGTAATATAAAAACTTTGAAATTAAAAATGTATACTATTAATTAACCATTTACAAAAAAGTTTTCTTCTCAAATATAAAGAAATATTTAGAGCCATAACTTATTTGAAGCTAGAAAAGAAATCTAATGAAGTAATAAGGAAAATGAAACTATAACTGTATACCTCAATAGTTAATAGGAAAAAAAATTCCCATCGCTATATATTTAAGAATCGATATGTATTCTGACTGTAAAAATAACGAATTCATAATTTCAGTTCAATAATTAACAATTATTATCTTGAATTAGTGTTGTACTGTGAGGGCGTATGGTCGTAGTCACGTCCTCATTTATGGTAATAACTTCAATATTTCACGGGGACACTAATGCCAATTCTCAAAAGGTCATGTAAAAATAAAGATTTCAAACTAAACTTCAAATGAAAATTAATTAATTAAAATATTAGAAATGTGGATAAGAGAAATGACAGATTTAATAGCATAAAGGCAATTAGCTACAACAGGAGCAAAGAAGGAAAAAATGATTAATTGTGTGGGTCTAAATAAAAAAGCGAAAGAAGATTAACAAAAAGGTCAACAGTGATTCAATTGGATTACAAATAGAGGAGAAAGCTGTGAATTATCAGAAGAAGAAGAAGAAATAACTGAGACAAAATTACAAACAAAACAGAAAATTAAACATCTGAAAATTTAAAAAAAAAATTTCGAAAAAAAAAAAAAAAAAGAATATACTAAATAAAAAAATATATCATATGGTAAATTAATCAATATAACAAAAAAAACTATAATAATAATAATAATAATAATAATAATAATAATAATAATAATAATGCATTTTCTTTTTCTTTGAATTTTTTAAAAATTGTTACTCATCACCATTCTAAAACAAAAAATATTAAACAAAAATAGGTAAAAAATTAAGAACAGGAATAAGTTTTTGAAACAAGATAATTAGTATTTTGCGGTTATAAAAGCATAAGGTCGTAGTCACTATCGCAAATATATCAGACTTTCATTGGTATTGGTTTAGACAACATTTGATCAGTAATAGACGGAGGCACTAGCACCGGACCTCGAAAATGAGGGGAAAATTAAAATTATTTAAATAACATCCATATTAAAAAAAACAAGTGATATTGAAACAAATGTGGAAAAAATATTGGTATTGATTTAAATCTGGTATTATACATATTTACATTTGAAAAACTTGATCCAATATTATTCATACTTTTGAAAAATCTATACTCCAATGTCATTCCCTAATACGATTCATTTATTTATTATTATAATTTTTTTTTTTGTAAAATCATGGCCACACAGTAGTTCAATATCGCACAAAAGAAAAAAATATTCTAATTTTAATAACATTAATGATATTTTAACACAAACATTATAAGCTTGCCCTGTTGGGATGAATAGGGGTACCACTTAAGGGTACCCCTTAATATGACTGTCAAAATTATATTTTATTAATTGTAATATGAATTTTATTTCATTTTTTGAATTTATTATACGTTTTTATTATGTTTTTATTCTATTTATAAACTATTTACACATCATAGCTAGGTTAATCAAAATGGGTCTTGTTTTTTAGGATTTGGAACTCAGCAAAGTCCATAAATTGATAATTGAACTGTTACATGTAGATACTTTTTTACTCAAATTCAGCATTAATATTCAATAATATTTTTTTTATATTTTTTTTTTTTCAAATATTTTTAAATTTTTTTTTTTTTTTTTTTTTTTTTTTTTTTTTTTTTTTTTTTTTTTTTTTTTTTTTTTTTTTAACCAAGGCACTCGACCAATAAAGCACATTAAGGCATAATTTACTTCCTTGTATTCGTTTAACTTTAACTTTATTTTTTTTGTAGTCATTAATTGAAAACTTAATTATGTTACCATTATGTTATGTTATTATAATGTTATTTTCATAATATGCTTTTTATTTCTTTCTTATGTAAAAGATTATATCAATCTATACCTGCCAAACGCAAAAACCAATTTGGGCTTATGATTTCTTTATATTATGAACTTGGCTTCCTAGTTATGTGCAAAAATTTAGTAGGTGTTTACTTTTAATACTCTAAAAGTAGGAAATGCTAAAAATTTATTAAAAAATATCTATAATGATAATTAGAAAAAAAAAATAATTTCAATTTTCACTCTAAAAGCATTTTTAGGTGGATTGTTGCTATAGACAAATTTGCTCATGAAATATGACCACGATAAACTCTTCAAATGCAAACTTACTTTGACAATTCAAACTTCCTCCTCTTATTATTATTATTATTATTATTATTATTATTATTATTATTATTATTATTATTATTATTATTATTATTATTATTATTATTATTATTATTATTATTATTTTCATTATTATTATTATTATTAATTAATAATTATTATTATTAAAATATTAATATTATTTATTATCATTATTATTATTATTATTATTATTATTATTATTATTATTATTATTATTATTATTATTATTATTATTATTATTAATTTTTAAGCTTTAACTCAAAAATTTATCATATGACAAATTTTTTTTCTTCAATTTTCAAATTTTTTTTTTATATATTTTTTAAGAATATTTTTGTGCATATTTCTATTTGGGAGGTCAATTCTTCTGCCCTTCTTTCCCCTTCAGGTATTTCAAAGCTTTCTCCTCTTTTCTCCCTCCAAGTTAATCTTTGGGTTCCATTTTATTTATCTTTAGATTTTATTTCTTTTTAATTGACCTTTCTTTCTGTCTTGTTAATACTGTAGCCTATTTGTCCCCGTCTGCTTATATATCTTTCAAATTCTCTTTCTCGTCATACATAGTAACTGTTTGTTTTTCGTATGTAGTTTGGTTAAAAAACTTTATTGTTGTCTCTTTCCTCGAGGTCCGGTACTAGTGCCTCCGAGATTCATTGAAGTTATTTCTATAAATGAAACCTAAACTATGTCTAGGAATTTTCACTGGTGACTACGACCTTGTGCTTTTTAATCGCTAAGACAAATTATATTTTTTAAATGTTAATTACGTAACTAGTAATTAATTACCTGTTAATTATTTTTACACAAATTATAGAAACAATATCTTAAATATATTGCAATGAAAATGCATTTTCCAATTATTGATATTCACTTTTATAGTCACTGTTAGAATTCATTTTCTTTATTATTTTAATTTATTTCTTATTTAATTTTAAATAAGTTATTGCTGTAAATATTTTATATATT
>JABUQX010046979.1:22500-27007 GCA_015478945.1 Trachelipus rathkii
CAACAGCCGATATTGAGCGATTTGAAAGAAAACTAGACATAAGTAAGCAAAGAGAAGGAGGAAACCCAAAGGAGGGGAGCTTGGAGAGCAGTGACGCGTGCCATACCCGGTCAAATGCTTTGGATATTTCAAGGCGCCAAACCACGCAAGTCTCCCCGTAGTCCTTATGGTCGGAAACCATAAATCTGTTAAATAGGAAAGTATATCGCCAGTAGACCTCGAGCGCCGAAAGCCGCACTGGCGATCGGAAAGAAGTGAATGAGATTCCAGATGATCTAAGAAGTGAGAGTTGAGAAGGGTTTCAAAGATCTTAGATAGAATACAAGTGAGAGCTATAGGGCGATATTTAGAAGGATCAGAGCGGCTTCCTTTTTTCGAAATAGGTTGGACATGTGCGTGCTTCCAACACTGAGGGAAAGTGCTAGTATTGAGGAGAATTAGAAGGAATATAGTTGAACGAGGGCGGGGTCAGCACGGAAGCACACTCCCTCAAAACTCGGGGAGGAATGCCATCCGGGCCACCCGCCTTCCTTACGTTCATAGATTTCAGAAGCCCATGCACCCGATCAAATGTAATCACAGGCAAAGGCATAGGACACCTGAGGAGAAGGAGGAGGAGGAGGAGGAATGCCAGAATCGTCCAGGGTTGAGTTAGAGGAAAATAGGAGGCCGAAGAGATTGGCCTTTTCAGTTGGAGTATTAGCAACAGAACCATCAGAGCGAATAAGAGGAGGAAAGGATGATTTACAGAAGTTGTTAGAGATGTTTTTGGCAAGAGGCCAGAAGGATTTGTCAGAGTATGAGAAATATATAGATCAGCGCACTTTCGTTTAAAGAAAGTCCGCTTTTGCTCGTCAAAGAGTATTCCTGCAACGATTTCTAGCTAAAATGAAAATTAGCGAAGAGTGATAGCGAGAATGGAGAATTTTTCCACACCCGTACGCACTGGTCTCTAGCGCTGAATAGCCAGAGAACAGCACGATCGACCATGGATTTTGAGGAGAAAAAAGATTTTAGTCGAAGAAGGCATGAACCTGCTCATCCATCAACGATCTACAGCTTCCTACTTTGTCGGCAGAAGCGAAGCGTCTTCAGAGTCAAGCAGTCACTCCAATTTTAGTTAGCGTAGAAGCAACGCAATGCCCCCAGTCAGCCCGCGATTAAAGTGCCAGAAAAAAACGCATAGGGCAGGATGGAGCTGTTGGAGAGAAGTATTAAAATTAAGAGATATTAAGGTTGTGGTCAGATTTACGAAACGAGCGAAGGTGGTGTATTTATAGAGAGAAGGACTAGTGGTAAACATAGGTCAAGGAGTGTTCAAGAATTGGTTGGGGGACGATCTGGAATGTGTGTTGGTTCTTTAATTAGTTTGCTCAAGATCGTTGAGAATACTGGAATGATTCGGCTTCCTCCACCTAAATCAGTATGAGAGGACCCCAACCATTTAGTGTTGTGTGTACATTAAAATCCCCTAAATAGAGGACCTCAGTATTTGGATGAGAGATATAACAGTCTCGTGAGAAGTAGTGAGGTAATCAAAAAGGCATGAAAATCTGTTCTGGTAATGAGAACAGTAGCAGAAGCACAAGATTATTGTAGTAGAAGGAAGAAAGATTCTAATAGGCCACAGAACATCGAAGTTAGTAGATTCAAGATTCTCGAGACGTGTTTTACAGAAGTGTTTATGTTTACATAGGCACATACTCCACCTTTCAGACGGAAATTTAAAATAAGTTATAGTTGGATATATTAACAACAAGTTAGAGGATGAATCTCTTAGCCATCTGGGTCTCAGACAAGAGCAAAAGATTAGGGTTAGAGTTAGAGAGGTGGTATTCCACAGATGCAAAGTTAGGTTCAAGCCACGGATGTTGGTAAAATCAAATGAATACCGTGCCTGTGCAAATCCACCATCTACACGTACCACACTATCACAAACAACAAAAAAAGAAAACAGACAGAAACAAACAGACAAACAAGGAGAAACGAGGATAAAGTTATTCGTAAGTTAAAACCTAAATTTTAAAACTATAAAACCCTATTTACAGCATAAAACCTATTTACAGCAAATATCTTAAATATGAATAATCCAAAAAGTTCAAAAACACTCACGCACTCACACACACTCAAGAAATTGCATACAAAAAAAGAAGAAAAAAAATACTATTGATCAACTAAAAAGTGGAAACTAAAAACTGTATAAATTATAATAACGGATATTAAAATAAGTAAACGGCAAAAATCTAAGTTAAAAAGAAGTCGAGGAAAAAAAAAAAAACAAAAAAAAAACGTAACCTAGTACTAGCTAAACTACGTTTTGCTTTCAACTGCTCAATCCTAAAAACTAACTATAAGTATCTAACATAACTAAAAAAGCTTCAAAATCAAAAATTAAAAATGAATAACTTATCTTTATAAGGTTACATCAGATTCTTCACATATTAAAACCATAATAGTTAAAAACACTTAAAACAGGGCATTGATCACTTAATATAAAAAACACTTAATTAGAAAAAATACCCAAAACAATATAAACTACACACAGCCCATTCATTGGAGCTCCTATCAAAACACATCCTATCACTAACGCACACTATAAGCAACCTATATTATATATATATTATATATATATATATATATATATATATATATATATATATATATATATAGCATATTAATCGCAATTATATAAGATGTAAATAAAGAAAGAACAATTAATGGGAAGGTAAAGAATTAACTGCCTTTTCTGGTATTGAACCACCGCATGTTGCGAATGAGGACAATTTACCCGATGCTTTACCACTGAGCCACCCACCAACCCGAAAAAGTTGGATTTAAGACAGTTTCAAAGCAACCGAGCTCAGTGGATGGCTCAGTGGTAAAGCATCGGGTATACTGACCTCATTCGCAACATGCGGGGGTTCAATCCCAGAGAAGGCAGTTAATTCTTTACCTTCCTATTAATTGTTCTTTCTTTATTTACATCTAATATAATTGCGATTAATATGCAATATTTAACATCTATAATAAAAAGAACGAGGGATACACTTGGTGATGTCGCCTTGAAGGGAGCTCGGTTGCTTTGAAACTGTTCTTGAATCCAACTTTCCTGGGTTGGAGGATAGCTCAGTGGTAAAGCAGCTGGACACCTGGTGATGTCGCCTTGAAGGGAGCTCGGTTGCTTTGAAACTGTTCTTGAATCCAACTTTCCTGGGTTGGGGATAGCTCAGTTGGTTTATAAGCAAGCTGGACACCTGGTGATGTCGCTTGACGGGAACTCGGTTGCTTTAGAACTAATATAGAAAAACTGTTCTTGATCCAACTTTCCTGGGTTGGAGGATAGCTCAGTGGTAAAGCAGCTGGACACCTGGTGATGTCGCCTTGAAGGGAGCTCGGTTGCTTTGAAACTGTTCTTGAATCCAACTTTCCTGGGTTGGAGGATAGCTCAGTGGTAAGCAGCATGGACACCTGGTGATGTCCGCCTTTGAAGGGAGCTCGGTTGCGGGATTTGAAACTGTTTCTTGAATCCAACTTTCCTGGGTTGGAGGGATTAGACTCAGTGCGTTTTAAAGCAGCTTGGACTCCTGGTGATTGTCGCCTTGAAGAGAGCTCGGTTGCTTTAAAACTGTTCTTGAATCCAACTTTCCTGGGTTAGATGATAGCTCAGTGGTAAAGCATCGAGTATATTGTCCCCATTCGCAACATGCGGTGGTTCAATCCCAGAGAAGGCAGTTAATTCTTTATCTTCCCATTAATTGTTCTTTCTTTATTATATATATATATATATATATATATATATATATATATATATATATATATATAAATATATATATATATATATTATATATTATATATATATATATATTATATATACTATATATATATAATATATTATTATATATATATATATATATATATATATAATTATTATTTATTATATATATATATATCTAATAAAACATAGTATATATATATCTATCCTATTAATTATATATATATTTTATATATATATATATATATATGACAAAGTTACTTAACGGAGACACGGAACCGGAGGTCGGATCAAAAAAAAATTTCGCAGGTAGCCTCTATGATACATAAATAGATGTTCTCAGGTATATATATGACAAAGCTTACTTACGGATAGGACAACTGAACCGGTATGGGTTCGGATTCAATAAGTATATAAAAGTTTCGCATGGTAGCCTCTATGAATACATAAATAGATGATTCTATGGTGAGGAAAATGATTTTTTGGTGAGTCAGGTTCATGTTATGTGTTTCAGTTAGATTGGGTTAGGTTAGGTTTAGGTAGGTTAGGTTAGGTTAGTTTAGGTTAGGTTAGGTTTAGGTTAGGTTAGTTAGGATATAACTTAATTTCGTAATTGCAAATAAAAAAAATGAATCTACATCAATTTTTTACTTATTAAAAATATATTTTCAAAGTTATCCAAAGAATTGAACAAGCTAATTATAGAAAACGTTTATTCCTTTATGTATTATCTCT